>SNQJ01S0086842.1:0-15730 GCA_010110895.2 Picea sitchensis
AAATCTATTTTAAAATGTCAAATGTCGGGTTTTAAGTTCTTTTTCGCTTCGTGATATGCACCTACTGAAAATATCAGTAGTCTCGACATGCGAATTAGCGAGGGATGTTATGTTTCACAACTTACCACTTTATATCATTAAATTAAAGTCTTTACTTTTGGTACCTCATAATATCACTCTTCGGGGGTCACAAGTCACAAGATTTACAAACCCCGATGTGCGAGGTCACAAAAAGTTTCAAAAGCTTACCTCAGGTGAAAGCTAAGAGTGGGACCATGTAAACCCCAGTCAAATGCTGTCGGGATTTCACGTCTCGATGTTTACTCTCTCCTAAAACATTACCGTCATAACCCCGAAAGATGCAGCCGCAAGATCCTCACATAAGTAACCCGGGTTAACGTCCAGAGTGTTTAGTCTGACCATGGTTAAAGACTCTCGGGATTTCGCGACTCGGCATACGTTCCGTCTGAAAATTAAAACATGATTAATAAAACACTTAATCTAATTACGCCCTCACTTAACTAAATCTAATCATCGCAATCTCGGGTTTTAGAGGCTCGAAAGGTCATAGTTAAAGGTCTCGATACGACAAATGCCAAAATGTTGATTTAAATCCTGATTAAGGAAGCCAAGCTAGCCTAATCAATGTTTAATGCAAATGATAGTAATGCACAGTTTACGAGGTAATTTCAAATGTTCCTTGCGCAGCTTGTGCCACAAACCATAAAATTTTATGGCATTAATTGAAAATAAGGTGAAACAACAAAGTAAGGATATGGTTTTTATTGCCAAAATCTCTATCTAATTATGATTGGACCGTTCTGTGCATAAGGACATCGATATGTTAAATGGTCGAAGATATAGATCTTTTGCTTCCTATTTTATTCATAAAAGTTCATTTCTATCCTGCACAGAGAAGCTTTTCTCAGTAAGCTAACTTCTATATGTATACGCATTTTTATCGCATAAGAGCAAAGTTACAATCCCCTGTCATGGCCCCATGAAAAGTATCCAAGGCAAGCGCAGAGGTTTCAAGGTAGGGTTCTGATAATATTTCAAATACTTCACCTCGAAGCATTGATTGCATACGAACCTGGTCATACATCTCGGAGGTGTTGCAATCACAGTTGGTGAACTACTCAGACGATTCCAGTGACAATGAGACAGACGACATGACTACCAAATACAAGATCGTCATCCAGGCAGAGATGCACAAAGTAGCGGCCCAGCCACATCTTCTACCTTATTATGACATGATTCGATGGGTGCTATATCATGTAGACATCCCTACCAAAACCATCATCAGTGAGCAGGGGGTCACTGTTGGGACCTTCAGACCAGAAAGCTTACAGGTTATGTACAAATTACCACCCACATCAAACTTCTCGTACAATGCAGAGTTTCTAGATGGTTTTAAAAAGAAGGAATGCGAGCAATACGCGAAAAGTTTATCTGATTCGATTAAGGATTGGGTCTCACACCCAGCGAAGTTCAGGGCAGACAACAATAGAATTTATTCCATATCTTTTTTGGAACCACAACTTAAATACATAGAAATGATGACTTGCAGATTGTACGGGAGAGAAGACACCACACATTTATTCCTCCAATGGGTGCCCTTGATATTCTTAGTAGCAGAAGGCTCTTCTTTCGACTAGGCCAAAATATTATCAGATAGCCTGACCAGTCGGGTGACAGAATATCGGACACAGAAAGAGAATGGGAAAGTTTCTTCATTTTTCATGTCCGCATACCTCATGGACGTAGTATGTTCCATGACGCCTTTTCCTTTGATGAATTGGAACTAGACTCCATCGAATGTTGAGCCAGTCCATGTATACCATTCTAAACTTTGGGAGGATAAGGATTTGGATTTCGTATACGAAATATTCAACTGGGTGATGGTACTGATGCATGTTGCCATCTTCAGTAATCTTCCACCCAGGATATCGAATAACATCACGGCAAATTTAAGCAGAGTGGTCGATTGGTATGTGGAGAAAGAATTCTCATACATCATGGTGTTCAGTGCTTCCGTTCCTCCACATTATTTACCCTTACTTATACCTGACAGACTGGCTTATCGAGAGATTGCCAGGCAAACCGTAATCAACGGTATAAGTAAAGAACTAAAAGGGTATTCAAAAAAGGTATGGCCACCTTTTCCTATTCATTTAAACACCTATTCATTATTAGACTTTGGGCATGCAAAGGCCGAGGCAACAACTCTAGAAGATATAAACTTGGTTCATATCGAATTCAAGAAACACGATCCACACAGGGTCGTGAGTAATCATTTGGCCAGCTATGGCCTTAAAATATTTGAGCACGAGAATTCACCTCACAATGATATTTTCTGAGGAGCAAAATCTTATGACGAGGTTTTGGCTCGAATAGAAGGTATGTCACCCAAAGAGAGGGTCGTTATTGTCAGATTCCAAGAGCATAGGTGGAGTTTCCTCCCTCCAGTATTACGGGGTGAGAATCCAACGACCGTAGAGGTGCAGAAAACAAAGGTCGAAGGCTCCAAAGGTTCAACACCCAGCTAAGAAGGACAACAGGATAAAGAAGAGCAAGTTGGGGGCCCGAAACCGGAAGCCGAGGCTTCCGGTCCTCCAAGCGAGTCTACTTTGGTCATTACTCCCAGGAAATATTCTAAACAGGTCGGCAATCCTATCGCCTCCATTAACCCCCTACAGTCTGCAAAGGAAATCCTGGACTCAGGTTGGATTTTGGGTGAAAAATTGACAGCTATAGCAGTTGAAGAGCTCCCTACGAATGAGTTCTTCTTCGATAAGAAGAGGAAAGTGGTTGTGAGACAAGAACTCTACCAAGAGGCAGGTACTGTCTCTAAGAAATATAAAATTTTAACTGATGGGAAAGATATGAATAAAGTAGAGTTTACGACGCAAATAACAGGAACACTGGGTACTTTCGCCACGACGAATCAATATTCAGTCGGGACCCTGAAGGATTAGCTAAGATGAAAGAATCGTTTGATCAAGACACTAGAGACTAAACTATCTACAACAGAGGTTGTTGTTAAAGATCAGGCAAGTGCGACTTTAGAGAAAGCAAGAATAAAAGATCAAAAATAAATTGAGTGGCTTAAATTCGATCTTGAACAGATATAGTTGAAGGTTCAAACAAGTCAAACTCAGATAAGCCGGCAGGGAGAATTAATAGACTAGCTTCGGACCAAACTAGAATTCGTCGAAAGCCAGGTAATCGATATTGGGGTATTTCAATCCCAAGAAATAGAGATCAGAAAAAGATTATCAGCGGCACAACAGGGTTTGCTTGCAAAAGTGGAAACAATTCAAAGCAGCTTCCAACTCATTGATCAGGTGTTGGAAAACCTCTCTCTTAAAGAAAGGGATGCCGAAGCAGCTTGGGTGGCATTCCAGGAGGCTATTATAACCACAACGAGAAGGGAAGCAAGTAGTAGTTCTAGTTTTCCCATCGCAGAGCAGACCAGGGGTAATATCTTGTTGAAAGAATGGGAGCGAAATATAACCGAAGGCAAACAACAAGCTATGAAGATGAGGAAATCTTGTGAAGAAATTTTCGGTTTGTTAATTTAGATTTGTTTGGGTTCCGATGATGAAAGTGGCATGGAGATACTGGGTCAGATCAATACATCTAAATATATGCTAAATATCAAGGAAAATGAAGAAAGAGAATTAGCCAAAATATCACAAATAACTCAAACAGACATAGTGCAAATAGAAAAATGGCTAATTAAACCAAGTATGCAGTTATGCTCTATCAATGCCAAAGATCAGCATGTGGAGGGAAAGCTGCCACTATTGATGAAAGACTGCTATATTTTTTAGGCAAATAATCAAGCAGAGCTATCTAAGTTGATATCACAGCTGGTGGAAAAGTGCATTATTTGCACGGAGCATGCGAAGAGGCAAGTTTCGGGTACCAAATGAGAACAAAGATAAAGTAACAAAACGTTTTGACTCCTTGATTGTAACTGAAAACCTCTGGAACTATTGAGATTCCAGCGCAAAAGAATTTTGTATAAATATACATTTTGAAGAAAGAAAAAAGGCTGGACCTTTTTTATTATTTGTAATAGAGACTGTCTTTTTCGATATTAATACAAAGCAATCCGGAGATTCCCAATTCCGTCACTATTGTGTTATGAGTTTGTTCTCCCTGTTATTTCATATTCATTCTTATTTCATTATATATATATATATATATATATATGATGGTGATGAATGTCGCATTGCAATTTAGTAAAACTTCTACTGCAGTGATTAATATTTAGCTATCTATTGTTTACATTTTTTCCTCTGTATCAGCTTACTAGTAGGTACAAGACCTGTGAACCCTTAGGTTGTCATATTTTATGCTTCATCGGATCATTTCTTATCTTATTTTCTTCTTCTACTTACAGAGTGAGATTCTCCCTCAATAGGAGCCTTATTCTATAGACAGCTTAACGTTTTTCTCCATAATTCATACACATTTATTTCAAATATAACACAGTTACGGAAAAAGGCCTTTGGTTTCAATTTTCTTTTAATATTGATTGCTAAAGTTCTCTTTTATAAAATCAAATCGATACAGCATAAAAACTTTCGGATTTCTTTAAGTTCTATGTTCCTCTATGGCTTTCCCTGTTGTAAGACAACCCAATATTGAACCCGGTTTGATAGATCAAACCCATATCGTTTTAAATCTCTTTGATACCATACATAAAATGGCCAACACCCAGGTAGAGCTTGAATGATCATGGGATGCAATTGAAAGGGATATAAACATCCAGGAATAGTTGCAAGCCAGGCAGCGACAACCTAGATATTAACCCTAGCTTCCCTTCCGGAAAGTATACCCTCCTCTCTTTTACATCTTACTAACTTTCGGATGCCTAGCCACTGTAGTTTTTAAAGCCTTAAGTATAGACTCTGGAACAACAGGGTGTATATTTTGCTTGTTTTATGAGAAAAAAACTATATTTTCACAAGTTCTTCAACTTCCAGTATACACAAGTAATTTTTTTATTTAGAATTTCACTTTACAGTAGAAACAAAACTTGTGAAGAATTGTTTTAGCTTTCTACTAACTATTTTTCAAATTATTTTTATTGAGATTTAATATGTCAATTTGGCAATTTTTTCACAGTATGTTCCTTAAAAATGAAAGAAATTATAATGAGTTATGTTTTCCCCCAACAATGTACCTATTATTAAACTTTTTTTTTTGACAAACTAAACATACTGCAACAATCTACAGAGACTCTATTTTCTTAAGACTATAATTTTGAATCTAATGGGTGAATATTATAATTTCTAGAATTTATTTAAGTTGACCAAGCTGAAATAGTTGCATATTTTAAACACATGTTTTCTCCCACCTTGTATCTATCTTAATTTGTACTTAAAATTAAAATCTAAAAATACCCTTTTGAAGAGAACAATTTAAGGATTGCGAATATAATTGTTTCTAAATTTTCCAGTGTGTATTTTTAGAGATATGGATATTTCATTTCACTGAATCATAAGGTCACCTGAAAATTTTATGCAATGATTTTTTTATAAAATTAAATAAAATTAGATAAAAATAATGAAAATGAAAACAAATTATAGCCATAGAAAGTAGATTCAATTTTTCAAATGATAGTAACAATTTTGAATCTAAATTCTAAGTATTTGTAGGAGTCTGCAACCTCCAAATTTCAAGTAAGCTGGAGGGAATTCTCAGGTTCTTGCAAACAGTCCCATTCGTAGGTTTTCGGCCGAAAAGTATTTTTTTCGGTCGAAATATATTCTCCTAACGGAATCCGTAGAAAATAAACAGATTCCTCTTTTTTCGGCTGAACATTGTTTTTTCAGCCGAAAGATGCGTGAGAGAATTTCGTCGGTCGAAAAAAATGAAAGGACACGTCATTTCATTTCAATTGGCTCCAAATATTATAAATATTCTTTTGGCTAAACCAATTTAAGACAATTCACTCTCTTGTTTCATGGTTTTTCATATGTGGAGCCCCTAAGAAAAAGTTTGAATCATCTTTTTTGTTGTTTTGAACAAGGTGGTTAATGTTTTGAATGCAAAAACAAAATTATATATTGAAGGCGTTGTTGAACATTTTTTCAAGGTGAAGGCATTGTTGAACATAAAATTCTTGATATTATCTTTTAATAATTTTTGTGAGGATGAATTTTTTCTGAGACTATTCTGAAATGTTAATTTTTTTAAAAACTTTTACAAATAACTACACTCATGGGAAACAAAAGTTTGCACAAGATAAAATTTGATCGTACTCAAGACAAAACTTGCCATAACAAACAAAGGAAAGGGCATTATTGGAGAAAGAAACAAGAATGTGAAAATATTGAAGAAAGAAATGATGATGATGTAAATAGAGATTTTCAACAAGAAGAAGTCCAACCAGATATAGGCATGTACACATATTGTCTATATTAAAAGTATAGAATCATTTATTTAAATTATTGTTTAAAATATAAATTCGGATTTGATGTTTTTCAAAAAACATAGATATATTTGCCTCATAATGTCGATGAAGTTCTGAATTCGAAATTGAAGTAGAATTTGAATCACCTATTGGTATGTACATAAATATCTAGATAATATAAGATGAACATTTGTATATAGTTTAGTGAATTTATGTTTAGGTTTTGTTTTTTAATATAAACTTTAAATTTAAATATGCAAAAGAATCTATCAACATTGATGATGAAACATTAGAAAATGTTGATACTGACAAATTTGGGAAGAAAGAAGTTAATCATTATATAATATATCGTGTTACGAATATGTATAATATTTTTTTCAAAGATGAATCAGTGACAGTACAAGCTCAACTTTTACTCTGTCTAATAAAGTCAAGAAAGTTAAAAGAAGCTACATCATTATTGGCTATTCAAAAGTCGACAAAAGATACAAAGGTGAAACGAAATGTCTTTGACAATATAACTAGTGTATTAAAAGATTTTGGAAAATCTCGAAAAAAAGATGTCGGTGTTGCACATAGAGTGATACAAACAACAGTTGTTTCATCTAGCAATATAAAGCATCATTTGACGCAACACATGGAAAAATCTATGGGAACCTCAAGAAAAACATTGTACAAACATAGAAAATTTTGATTGCAAATAAATGCAAATGATGAACTTGCTTGTTGGACAGTTATTTCTAGACAACCCTACAAAGATAGACTTGCAGAAAATGTTAAAGAATCGACCCATAATTGTTGGTTGAAAGAATCTTGTGTTTCAACACATACAAAGGATGTGTTGTGACGAAGAATAGAACAAAAACAATATGAAGAACATCCAAAACATATATTTCCAATGACACAAATAGAATTGTTCAATAAGTTCAAAGAAGAGCACAAAGAAGTTAAAATTTCCATCAATACATTTGTGCAACAAAGACCATGGTTTGTTAGACCCATCATTGTTCCTGACACTTGTTGTTGTTGTTATCATGTGGAATTTTAGTTATATTTCGACACTTTTCTTTGTTTTGGTAAAACGTTATGGCCAAGTTTACCTCCTCCTTCCACATTCTGTGCTTTTATATCTAAAATTATATGTGAAAGGGAAGGTGATAAATTATTTTACCAGAAAAAATGTGTTGGTGGAAAGAAATGTGACTGTTATGGAAATATAAGTTTGTTTCACTCAAAGTATCCTATTGATATGAATGTCAAATATTTATATTTTAAAAGAGACTGTTCGACATGAGATGCATCTCTTGAAACCTAAATAAATTTTTATGCATCATAGTGACATCATAGATACTATAAAGAATGCCCGTAAATCAACTCTTAGTATTTCTATTTTCTTAATAATTAAATATTTGGTGTTTTGATTAATGAGAAAAAAAAACCAATTTCCTTCTCTATGAAGAACCAAATGTTGAATGTCCCAAGTGTGATTTACCCTATGTTCTCATTGTACAATGAGCCTTGTGATGAATTGTTACCATTAGAGGACAAAATCATATACCATAACTCAAATAAATTCACAGGTTGATGAAATTCGAAGCCATGGTTTTTCAAGACACGTGTCACATGATACCATTGTTTTGTATGTTTACTTTGACCTTTTGTAGCTTTGCATACTCTTTCACAAGATAATTGTAGTGGCAGATTTGTTTCCTTATCTTGTGCACGCGTGCTAGATATTTGATGGTAGAATTCATGTTTCTAAATGTGTAGTGTCCCCCACCTCTTGATGAAGAGGGTTGGAGAGACTCAGTAGTATAGGCATCCCCACTATACTATAGTCTCATGCACTATGGGGAGAAAGTCAGCTAAAATCCATCAACTAAGCTCAACGTTATATTATCAGGTTGACTTTAGAAAAGAAAAGGTAACTCGGTGAAAGAAAAGAACATGTGAGGGTAAGATAGGAGTTAACCCTGGGGGTTAACTAACTCAACAGAGAAACATAATTGAGGTATAAAGGAAAGGAAGGGCGCACTCCTCACTCACCTTTGAATTATTATTGCATTTTTCTTTTAGGCTCTAGAGCGCAACAATTTTGAGGGTTTTGAGAATACAAACCCTAGAGGAAAATTTGGTGGTGAAAGATCCCACCTCACTTGTTCCAATATTGGTCTTGGGGATGCAATACTCCACCCACACCATTCTATAACAACTACATGTATCATCAACCATCCAGGGCAGAAGCAGGACACAACCTTGGGGGTTTTTAGCAAGAGGGCGCACCATTGAGAGAAGGAAGATTCGATCCAGGATTTTGAGAGGGATTTTGGAATTTTGGACACCAGAGTTTTCTTTGTAGGGCCTCAAGCATAATATTTAGTGTATTTGGAGAGAGATTTTCTTGCCATTTGATTTTCTAGAGCTTGGAAAGAGTTGGAGAGAAGGAGGGGGCACTGGGAAATAGATCTAGTCAGTTTGGAGGGGAAAATATTCATAGCTCAGCCAAAGAATTCACTAGGGGGTTTACCTTGCCCCGATATATCATTCCACAAATTTTCAGAGTATTTGGAGGTCTCCATCATCATGACCGAATTATTGGGTCTCTACAGACTTCAAGAGAGCATAGTCCAGTTTGGAGTTTCAATCTTATGAGGAGCAAATCTTGGTATTTCAACCTGAGACTTCAGGAGGAGGTTTACCTTACCCTGATCTATCATTCCATAGAGTTTTAGGGTATTCGGAGGGCTCCAGCAGTAGGGCCAAATTATTGGACTTCTACAGCCATCTAGGAGGGCGCAACTTCAGCTAGGGGGATTTGGACTTAAACCTTAGAGGGAAAGAAGTTAATCTTGTATTGTACTTCTGCTTGTATCTAGCCTTGGGGGCTTATATCTTCATTCTTGAGCATTTTGTTGAAGCTCTTATTCCATCCAGAGGCTTTACTTGTTATTCTTCCAGATCTGCAGTTCTATTGTACTAGGTTCTCTATATTATCTAAATAAAGGTCAGATATGTGTTGTTTGGTTCCATAACTGGTATTCCTTGTATATTTCGTACTTCTTTGTGTTGTATCTTCAGATCTATGTTTATGGGCTTTGATAATCAAATATACAAACCCTAAAACGAAACTTCATGAGAACACATGCATACACACATCAAATAAACAATTGTTAGTGAACAGTTAGTGTTTCTAGCGAAAAAATGGCTTGGGAACATTACAATGGTATCAGAGCATTGATCCTCCTAGCCAGTAGGGGTTAGCGCATGTAGAAGTTCAATGGAATTTACATGGGAAGATGTAGGAAACAAGCAAGTGAGACAGAGGTCGAAATGGAGGGGTCAGGTGAGGATAGTGAGCCACAGATTCTAGTAGGGTTCTCTAAAGACTTGCAACATTCCATAAAAATGACACAGAGTACCCTTGTGCATCATCTTCAGGAGAACCAGGAGATAGTACGCAGTGGAAAGATAGAGATGACAGAGCCTCTGAGAAAGGTAAATGAAATCGAGGAGAGGATAAAACAACTCATGATGCAGATGAATCATGAGGGAAAGGGCCCAAAAATATATGCCAACAGAGAGGCTAATGAGTCTCGTGGAGGGACTAGACACTAGTAGGAGCACATTCCCCATTATCACACTAAGGGATACAACTATGGAGGAGGTGCACCATAGGGATAGGCATACAACATGACCACCCCTAGACCCTACCTACCTTCATTCTTGGATAACCAGACACAGCAGGACTACCAAGATGAGATTGAGGACAATTTTACACAGTATGTCAGGGAGTATCACTCATTGAGCGCAGGGATCCAAAGGAAAATCACACTTGAAAAATATTGTGGGATTAAATTTAGGGGTAAACCAAAACCATATCACAGGAATAACTATGAACTAGAGCGCAGAGCTGGTAAGATGGAAATCCCATACTTTGATGGATCTTCCAAGGTGACTACACAGGCTTGGGTGCACAAACTTGATACTTACCTACAACTTAACCCAATGAGAGAAATGGATTCCATCAAGTTTGCCACCATGTACTTGGAAGGAAAATCTCATGATTGGTGGTACCATGGGTTAACTACACTAGGACACAACTAGATCGTGGCTTACACAGACTTCACATAGAGGCTTATTGGCAGATTTGACCAGGGGGATCCAGATATACATTTCAGAGAACTCACCCAACTCAGGCAGACATGGTCACCAGAGGTATATATAGAGGAGTTTCAGAGGATGGCATTCATGGTACAAGGTGTGTCTCAAACAAGACTCACGATGCTCTTCACAAAGGGATTGATGGAACCCTTAAGAGGGTGGGTAAAGGCTTTCAAGACTACCAACTTACATGATTCTATATGGAGGACAAGAGATTCAGACTCAGTAGCGAAATATAGATTTACCCCTATACCACCTCAAAACATAGTAGGAAGAGACCAAAGACCTCCCATGAACCAAGGGGGGAGAGACCAAAGGGGGTTTGACAGAGGAAAGGGTAGAATGGATGAAAAAAATAGAAGGGAACTGAGGAGGAAAAAATTATGCTACACATGCAAAGAACCTTGGGATCCAACCCACAAATGTATGGGTAGAGGCAAGGCATACTACATAGAAATAACTTCTGACAATGAGTAAGATGATGGTTTCGGCCACCTACAAAACATAGAGGCAGACACCACCGAAAATGCAGAAGATGAAGATGCAAGTCATGACCTTGCAACAGATGAGAAGGTGACATTAGCATCCATCAGTGGGGTACCCAAATTCARCACCTTCAGGATGAGAGGGGTGTTATAGGGGTAGAAAGTTTTGGTTCTCATTGATTGGGGGGCTTCACACAAATTCACTGACTTAAACCTACTACAAAGAAGACACATACCCACTGTGGAATTTGAAGGATTTAGGGTGGAAGTAGCAGGAGGGTGCACTATGCCCTATGATAGGTATATTCTAAGAATAAATCTTACATTGGGAAGACATGATTTGGCAGAAGACTTCTACTTGATGGATCTTCCAGACACTAATATCATTCTTGGGGTTCAGTGGCTTAGTACTTTGGGGCCAATCACTACTAACTACAAGACCATGGAGATGTCCTTCATTGAGGAAAGTGGGATAAAGGTGGTTCTCAGGGGCATGTCAGGAAACACACCTAGGGTGGTTACAACAAAGCACATGGAGGCCATTTTCAAAAGGGAAGACATTACATATGTTGCAAAATGTATAATATCAGTACGAGTGGATAAGAAAGGGGAGACTCATTACTCACTAGAGATCCAGAGAATCATTAACAAGCACAGTAAAGTATTTGGACCCATTCCACCAGGAGCACCACCAGATAGGGGGCTTGAGCATATCATGGAGTTGGAAGAGGGAGCGAAACCTGTCATCACTACTCCCTACAAACACCCAAAGAAATACAAAGATGAAATAGAGAAGGCTATCAAAGAACTACTCGACATGGGTCACATTAAGTCGAGTTCCATCCCTTTTGCATCTTCAGTGGTGCTAGTAAAAAAGAAGGATGAGACCATGTGCATGTGCATTGATTATAGGGCTTTGAATAAGACGAAAATCAAGAACAGATACCCCATTCCAAATATTGATGAGCTATTGGATGAGCTTCGTGGGGTTATTTACTTCACCAATAATGACTTACGCTCTAGCTACCATCAGATCAAGATGAGGGAACAAGATGTGCCCAAAACTGCTTTCAGATGTCACTACGGTCATTATGAGTTCTTAGTGATGCCATTTGGGTTAACTAATGCACCAACTACCTTCCAATATTGCATGAACCATGTCTTCAACAAGAAATTAAGGAAGCTCCTCTTAGTATTCTTTGATGACTTGTTGATCTACGACAAGACTTGGGAGGAGCATATGCAGCATGTAGAACATATTATGGCTATCATGGAAGGACAATATTTGTATGCTAAGGAATCCAAATGTGAATTTGGAATGATAGAGGTCCTCTATTTGGGACACATCATTGGGGTAAAGGGGGTACAGGTACACCAAGAGAAGATACAAGATATACCTGACTAGCCCACACCTAAGACCCTCACATAATTGAAGGGGTTTCTTGGTATCTGTTGCTATTACAGGAGGTTTGTCAAAGGCTTCTCAGAGATTTGTGCACCTTTGATCGATTTGACCAGGAAGGGAGCATTCATATGGAGCTCAGAGGCATAATTGACTTTTGATAAAATGAAAAAGGTGATGAGTACGTGCCCAGTCTTAGCCCTACCTGATTTCACACAACCCTTCACAGTGGAGTGTGATGCCTCTGGGGAGGGCATTGGAGAAGTTCTTATGAAAAATAGGCACCCTATTGTCTATGAAAGATGTAAACTAGGGGGACCTAAGCTTCTCTATACCATATATGAAAAAGAGATGCTGGCCATCATGCACGCTTTGGCTAAGTTCAGGAAATATTTGGTAGGAGCAAAATTTGTGGTGAATAGTCTTAAGTACTTTTTGGATCAAAAGGACTTAAATGAGAGACAACTTAGCAAGATACATGCTTATGAATTTGACATTGAGTTCATCAAAGTGAAGAATAATGTAGTGGAAGATGCATTATCTAGGAGGCCCTCAGTTTATGCTATGACCGATATCTCAATTGACTGGAAGGCCCACCTCTTGGTGGAATACTCAAAGAACCAATTTGCATGTCAATTAATGGATGGACATGTACAGGATGACAAATTCATAATAATGGATGACATCATCTACTACAAGGGTCGAATTTTCTTGGTTCCTGAGTTAACCTTCAAAGCCAAGGTACTACAAGCATGTCATGACTCACCAGTGGAAGGACATCAAGGATTTGTCAAAACATACTGACAATTAAGGGAAATATTCTCCTGGAAAGGTTTGAAGGAATATGTGATGCACCACATCAAGGATTGCACTACTTGTCAGGTAAACAAGGATGAGGACACCCATCCAATAGGATTATTACAACCACTACCCATTCCGGAGCACAAATGGGAGAACATATATATGGACTTCGTCACAGGATTTCACAAAACCCAGGGTAAAGATTGCATTTTTGTGGTGGTGGACAGGTTAACCGAGTTTTCACATTTTTTCCCCATTTCCACAGACTTCAGTGCAACACAGGTCACAAATTTATTCTTCAGGAAGATTTCCAGATTACATGGTTTACCCAAAACCATTGTGAGTGACAGAGATAGCAGGTTCATGAGCACCTTTTGGAGGAGTTATTTAGGTTGGTAGGTATGACCTTAACCCCTAGTACCAACTACCATCATCAAACTAATGGTCAAACATAAATAGTCAACAAGTGGGTGGAAGGATACCTTCGAAATTATGTATCAGGACAGAAGAAGGCATGGGTTAGGTGGATTCATTTGGGAGAATACTGCTACAACAACACTCATCATATGTCTATTGGTATGACACCATTCAGAGCCTTGTACACTTATGATCCTCTCTCCTTTGTAGATATTTTCTTTGGTGACAACAATTTCCCTATGGTACAGGATTGGATTCAACAGAGTCAGGATATACTCATAGAACTGAAGGATCACCTGCAAAGGGCACGGAATCAACAAAAGGTCCATGAATATAGGCATAGAGTGGAGTGCACATTTGAGGTTAGTGATTTGGTTTACTTGAGTCTCCAACCGTACAAACAGGCATCCATCAAGAGAAGTGGAGTATAAAATATCCAACCCCGATTATTTGGACCCTACAAGGTCAACAAGAAGGTAGGGGTCATGGGATATGAGCTTGATCTTTCACGGGGTAGAAAAATACACAATGTTTTCCATGTATCATGCTTGAAGAGAGCCATAGGCCAACACACCATTCCTATTGAGGAACTTTTGCCCTTAGGTGAAGAAAGGAAATTGATACTGATACCATAAGAGGTACTAGAAGTTCATGAAAAGAATCTAAGGAGGAGAAGCATCAAGGAATATTTAGTCAAGTGGAAGAAATTACGTATTAAGGACGCTACTTGGGAAGGTGAACATGTGTTATAGGAGACAGGTTCAGAATTGCTTGTGGACAAGCAATTTCTAGCAGGGGAGACTGTAATGTCCCCCACCTCTTGATGAAGAGGGTTGGAGAGACTCAATAGTCTAGTCATCCCCACTATGTTGGCAAATGTTTACCAAGTAGCGTATGCTTGTCATTGATGGAAAGTACAATAGTGGAGATGGAAGGATAAGAAGGATAATATCCCTTGGGGATTCGGACGTGAAAGTTCAGGAGGAACAGCGTTGAGGAAAACACGCGCAGCAAAGCTCAAGATACAGGAGTTTACAGAGGAGAAGGAAGACAGAGATCCACAGCCGTTGGATCCCATCCAAAATCTCGACATAATTGGGACCGTCCATTTGGAAGGACGCGTGGTAGTGAACGGGCGCCACCGGGAGAAGCTCGACAGGAGGCTTCATCGGAGAATCGGGAATCGAAGTTTCACGAGTCCCATGAATAATTGCATCAGACATCGTGAAATCGCGATACGCAATTTCCCGATAAGGCATATAGCATGTGGGCCACCCAGGAGTCAGTGGAGGACAGGTGGCAGGTCAAAGGCCAGGAGTCGTCGGAGGACCAGCGTATCGGGAATCGGAAAATCGGTATTCCCGTGGATGAAGGATCGGGGAAATCCCTAGAGGAAACCCCGACGCGGAATATGAACCGTCCATTCGGTGGGATGCGTGTCAGGAGTACGGAGGAAGTCGGGGATCGTCATATCGCAGGTCAAAGGGGAGTATGCACATTGACATCATAAACCCAGAAACCCCGACGAGAGGTATGGTGGCGGTCACGTGNACGCGTGGTAGTGAACGGGCACCACCGGGAGAAGCTCGACAGGAGGCTTCATCGGAGAATCAGGAATCGGAGTTTCACGAGTCCCGTGAATAATTGCATCAGACATCGTGAAATCGCGATACGTGATTTCCCGATAAGGCATATAGCATGTGGGCCACCCAGGAGTCAGTGGAGGGCAGGTGGCAGGTCAAAGTCCAGGAGCCGCCGGAGGACCAGCGTATCGGGAATCGAAAAATCAGTATTCCCGTGGATGAAGGATCGGGGAAATCCCTAGAGGAAACCCCGACGCGGAATATGAATCGTCCATTCTGTGGGACGCGTGTCAGGAATACGGAGGAAGTCGGGGATCGTCATATCGCAAGTCAAAGGGGCGTATGCACATTGACATCGTAAACCCCGAAACCCCGACGAGAGGTATGGTGGCGGTCACGTGATAGCAGGTCACATGGACCATTGTGTAGCCGGAAGGGGCTAAAGCTCGGG
>SNQJ01S0086843.1:14098-34409 GCA_010110895.2 Picea sitchensis
TCATCCAATAGTTGCAGAGTAAATCAACAATGAACAAATGGACAGTCATACACATACATAATACACCAATGTTTTTACATGGAAACCCAAAGCGGGAGAAAACCACATAATATTTTTTCGTATATGTCTTTAAGAATTACATTCATTGGAAGCCCTAACTTCCTTTGTTTTCCACCTGCAACTGGAAGGAGGCTCCAACCCCCTAGTTTTTCAGGCTACATCTAAGGGAAGATCTAACTCCCCAATTATCTAGCTACAACCAGAAGGAGGCTACAACCTCCTATGTTCTTCGGCTACAACCGAAAGGTGGCTACAACCACATGTCCTTTCCCAGTCCAACTGCCCTGAAATATAAGTAGAATGATGGAACCACTGTCACACTATCAATATGAGATATACTATTGTAAACCTGTACCAATCAACCTGCACCAAACAACCTCTAACAACTTGTACCAATAACTTGTGCCAACATGTACGATACATCAATCGGTACCTCAACTTGTACCATAAACAAGTGCATCAACCATGCACCAAACCTATACAAATAACATGTCACAATAACTTATCCAAACAAATTATCACAACAACCTGTCTCATCAATCTTATCAACCAAATAAGATCTACTTGTTAACGCTTAAAATCACAACGATGAATATGCTTGCAAATGATTTCCAAGATCTATTAATTATTTATAATAATAATAATAATAAACTAGTAAGTGGGACCCCCTTGTAGACTAGTGGCACCATGATGGATATGCTGCACTTATATATTTTGTTTGCTATTATGATGATGCCAACACAGTCTTCTACAGTTGATGATTCAAGTAATGATTTTAGTCCTTATGATGACATAAGATGATTGGTTGATTATTTCATGGCTAGATGGTTTTTATGATCACTTGCAAATTATGGTAGTCCAATGGATAAAAGGATTATTACAGGTTTTGTTTTGGCATTGCATTAAACATGGATTAATTATTTTACATTTGATTTTATACAAAGAGATGATATGGGAGCTCTTTTAAACAAAAGAACAATGTACAAACTCAAATGTTATGTATTATTGTGACAAGGAAGGGTGCATAAACCCTTGCTTCTGTAGATATGCGCTTTGTTAAAAGATATATGATGCATATGGGGTAAAGTTATAGCATATGGTTATTTAAAATAAAAATAAAGGGTTGATGATACTTTGGGTGGCACACTATGCAATGGGATATAACAATGAAATATATGGTTGATTTAATGGTTAGTGTTATGGTGAGTTGGTTGGATTGTACGTTGAATTGAATAAGGTTGGGGAAGGAAGCGACGTTCATTTACTGCACGTCACTCAAACAACCCTCGAGGCCCGTCACCCTAGCCATACTTGCATTTGTTTTTTTTGGCTCTGGTGGTTGTTGATGCTCCATGATTTTTGGTTGTGAAGGAAGATACAGTCTAATTCTCTCCCTCGAGCAAGATTTTCTAGGTATGGTTCCTTATATTTCCATCCATGACGGTTCCTCTACGTTATGAATCAATTTTTTGGCTCATAATTTCTTGAGGTCTGTGTTTTTCTTAAGTTTCTTGGACTGTGTATTGGTGTTGTCTGTGTGTTCTTCTCTAAATATTCTAGACTATTGCATTTTTTAAGAACAAGAATGAGTATTCTTTGCTGTGTGTAATTTGTGCATTGGTTTATTGGTTAAATCAAAGAAATGCACGTTCCATCAATTTGGGGTATTTGGTTTGCTTCTCTATGGAAACCTATGATTATAGTTTAGCAATCTCTGAGCTTTGCGCACAGGTTCTGCAACCAGTCTTGGTGTTAAGTGTTTCCACTCCTTTTCGTCTCTATGGGTAATATGTTTTGGTTCTCCGGGTCGCAATGTAAACTGTTAAGAGTTGGAGTGTTTCTTGCCATGTCTTGGTCGAGCCCCGAGCTGTTATGTATCATGGCATTGCCCTCATTATCATTGTTTCTGGGAAGCATTGCACAGTCAGGTTTAGTATCACCTAGAAATTTAAACGAAAGCTTTGTATATGAGTTTTGGTTGGCCACCTGTTGTGCTTGGACATTCTTTTTACAATGATTTTAAGAGTTCATTTCCTTTCATTATCTGTTGAAGGTGGTTAAATTTCATTTAATAACCCTCATTGTCAAGAATATTGTTAAAGATTATATGTTTGTGGTGAATTTGAAGGAGGCACGAGCTGTCTGTGTCTTCGAGGACTTATCCCTTGATTGAGCCATCTATTATTACTATCTGTGCATTGTGTTTAAACCCTAATAATGATCTTGATATCATTGCAAATCCAGTCGAGGATAAGGATCACTGTGTGTTTGCTTGGTCGATTGGGCATGATTTGGCTCTCTCTCTCATTGGACAAGTTTTAAAAGAAGTCTGTACATGTTAAGTTTATGAGAAGTTTGGGCTCATAGTTACATGTTAATTGTTGAATGTTGTTTGAATCAATCCCTATGTTGATTATATTTTTACAGAGATATCTATGTGTGAAAGAAACATAGGGCTCAATTATGAGTTTTAAACACCCAATTGATCATGATAAACAATGTTTAAATAATGGATAATGGTGGTTAATATTGGGCCTATTCTTATTTGAGTTTAAGGAATAAATATTGAATGTTGATGGATGGAATCACTGTGCATATTTCTATTTGGTTTTAAAAGGAAAAGGATTTAGCATTAGGATATGAATGACTGTGGCTCAAAAGGTTGTTGTGTTATCATATAAATGACAATACTGTTGTCATGACTGTTATATTAAATTTATATAGATGCAAATACTATGTTTTCCTGGGCATATAAATTATGTTTTGGAAGTCAACAAGCGATCAGTAGAAAGAAGTGACAATTTAAATGGTGGTTTTGAAAGTGAATGTTGATTGAATTATGGTGGTCTGAACAAAGTTATGTTTAATTGTTTGATTTGGTTTATTTTTATATGAACAGTATCCATATTACATCCATGCCATGCTACCACTTTTTCGTTCATTATATCCCCCCCATAATCCCAATTTCATTTTAACAAGATCTGTTCTATAAAATAAATTAAAAAACTTTGTATAATAATGACAAAGGATATGACACAATAATGGTTGGAAACTAATATTTTTGGTATTTGATTGCACAATTAAATTATTTCATTTATTGTTGAGCAGTAATCGTGTATTGGTCCCCTCTCATTATATCACCTTTTCACTCATTACACTCCCTCCAGATGTCCCATGAACCCTATCCACCCCCTTCTCACTTGGAAATTATAAAATGATTTCTTATGGATGGATTTGCACGGGTCTTGAGTCAATTCCTGAGCCAAATTTTGTTTCATGCAAGAAGAATGTCATGTATGGTATGCAAGGGATATTTACTGATGAATTGTTGCATAAAGGATGAGTTTCTTCAGCAGGGGAAGCCATGGAAAAAATAATAGAGGAAGAGGTAACTGGAACAGAGGGCCTAGAAGGCCTATATTCTCCATTCATTTTGATGCTGACCCCCAAGAACTAAACAAACTGTTCCAAGTTGGGTTCTTCAACTGGATTGGGCAAGGGATAGTACAACCCCAACCAGAGAGACCTCCCTTCCATCCAAAAAATATCCTTGGTATTCTTGTGCCTCCTCATGTTTCCTTGCAACCAAAAGTTCCTGCAAATGATGAATGTCAAAAGATTGTAAATCTGACTGTCTCTCACCATCGTGGCTAGCCCAATTTGTCATTACCTCCTCCACCACCTGGAAATCCTAATGTTCAAATTGTCCCTGTGCATTCACTTGTTAAATCCTCTCATGCTAGTAAAATACTTAAAACCAATGTCCCCCATGTGCAAGATAAATGCAAAGATGTTGCCTCCCCTTCCTCTCCTTCAAATGACTCTTCAAAATCAATGTCCTCTCGTATACATATGAAGGATGATTTTCCCCATGTTATTAGTGAGACACAACCTCGAGGTTCAAATAAACCTAAGGCTACTTCCAGGAAGTCAAAGGGGGACAACAATGATAAATGAAGGATTTCCTCTTAGAGTGGCAAACATGTATTTTAATTTATGTGTTTTTATGATTGAGTTGTTGAAGACAATGGTCTGCAAAAATTTTGGACAACAAGATATTTTTTTGGGATAATGTGGATGATGTGGATATTTACATATTTTTGGATATGATTTGAATTATTTCTGATATTTAAATAGTCAAATTTTGAAGGTATTTAAGGGAGTTACAAGGTGGCACACGTTTAAATGATTATCCAATTGTGTTTTATTTTATAATTTGAAAAAAATAAAAGAAGGGAGTCACAAGGGGTCTCACCTACCAAGTTATTATTAAATAAAGATCCTTAACTATTATTATTATTATTATCTCTCCTAAACTAAATTAGTTAAGTTAACCTAACTTAACTAAAGTAAGTGGTTGAACTGCTTTAATTTATTTGGAAGGCATAAAAGCTAAATGAGAAGAAGAAACAAGGAGAGAATAGAAGGAGAAAGCAAGACTAAGGTTCACTCTTTTGTTTTCATGAGATAGTTTCAATTTTCATTCATTCTTGAGTTCATTCAAAGCCTAATTTTCTTTTTGATAGCATGGTCCTATTGTATACAACAAGGTTCATAACTGAACCAAATCATTCAAATGATTGTTTTAGAGGTGTTGATCCATCCTTGATAGTCTATGTATACTTGTTTGTTTATGGATTATGTTTCATAGATGATAAATGATATTTTGTAGAGTCAAATTGGTAGTAGTCTGTGGCAAGCTGGTCCAGATTATAAAGTTCAATTTTTACTTCTTGTCAGAGTTCTTTTGTATGGTTTTCATCAGGGTTCTCTAAATTAGACTTTTGTCTATGCCCTCAAAAGGATTTTGTTAAGAGAAATATACTTTTGATTTCTTGGAATGAAATAAATTATATTGCTATTCTGTCTCTGTGACTTGGTCACTTTTGTTTTTTGATCTCCACATTTACTTTCTGTAATCTGTATATTTTTCAAAAAATTATATAAAAAAATTATGTTATTTTGCAACAGTGTTTTCATTAAAAAATCAGCCCAAAACCTTGTAATTAATACTTATGGATTGGGAAATATTTTTGAGGCTATAAAACATAGGGTGATATTCCCGACTATCTTTTCTTAGCCAGGAAATATTTGAAAATTCTTGAGTAAGATAATTCATATCTTTTCTTCAACACTACTCACCAAAATCAATCACCAAGACAACTATCAACCATATGTACAATATCACCAAGATGTGCATCAACCAAGAATAACACAACAACTCACAATCATCACCAAGATCAATATGTGCTTCTAATAAGATACCAAGACAAGTATGCTATATCATCCATAAACCATGTGTCAACAATAATACTAACAAGTGCCTCCAACCATGTACCAAGTATGTACCAATAATGAATCAACTACTCATCAATATGTACCGACATCATCAACTATACACCTCATGTATGTGCCAACTCTTCAACTACTTATCTCAACCATGTACCCAACATGTACCTCAACCAAAATCCCTCATCACTTTCATCATCCAAATCTGATTTGTAACTTTGTAACATACCTTGTGTATATGATCACATACCTGCAAACCTTCCTTAAATTTAACAACAAGAGACTAGCATTTTCATTAAACTTTACTTTAGTCTCACAGGACTAATTTTGGATTAGTCAACAACCCTAACTTGCAATAATCATAACTATGTTACTGTAGGGAATAAAGATCTAAAAATGGTACACAATGTTCTTCAATGTATTTTATGCAATTCCTCCAGATTTCACTACTTGGAACCTCTCAGAAAATGAGTTATAGCAAAAATGACATACCTTGTTGAATTTTGAATTATTCTAGAGATCGAAATGGTAGAGAATGCCTCGCACGGAATATTTGTTGTATAGATCTGAAAATCATACACAACATACTACAAACTATAATCTAACCAATACATTAGGTCTTACTTAATTTCTATCTATTATGAATAATTTACGACATTTTTACCCGAAACACCTGTTTTACACTAGTTTTAGGACTAGCCACAAACCCTATTTTCCACGGAGTGTAACTAATGCAGGAGCATCGCAAGCAAGCGCAAAAGCGGACGACAGTTGGATATGCACCAATGCACATTTTGAAAACGTTTTGAATTTGAAAAGATGAAGCATTAATGTAATATCTAGAAAGGACATGTTTGCTTTTATGGTTTGGAGATTGTAACGTAGATCTTGAGCATAGCTCTCATCTTTCGGTTGTAAACATTTAATGTAATGAATGAAAAGTATATGTAGGCTTTAATTTGATTAGATATCTTGAGGCTATAGGAGTAAAAACTCTACAAATCTCCCTTGTAGAGGTATTGTATCATAGTTCTCATTGTACGAATAGAAGTAGCAGAGCAAGAGAGAGCATAGGAGAACAGAGAAGAACAGAGAATTGCATAAGTTGCATAAGAAGGTAGCTATTGCTATAGAACGCATGTACATAATCACTTGAGTTAATATAAAAATGCTTTGACTCAATTTCATGGTGATGTTATGGTTACCATTTGCATCTATTGAATGGTATGTTTACAATTTGTTTATATGCTCTATTATGCATTTGTTTCAATGCTTTTATGTATATGATTTTATGTTGAATGTATGAAGTTGGTGAGAGGGAGAATATGAGTTTGACTTGTTTCTCTTCCTGATAATTCCTGCAAGGAGTGCAGTGAAAGTCCGCAAGGAGTGCGTTGACGAGATTCTGAGTTTTACCTAAGAAAATATTATGAGAGATAGAGTTGTCTTTATACCAACAGAGCCGTGCAAGGTGTGCGTAGACAGGTTGGAGTCTCGGAATTTTCCAAACCTAGTGAGTGGTTGAAGAACTACTCTTGCAAAGAGTGTGCAGAGTTGGATATTTTAGATAATCAATGATTATCGTGAAGGCCGCAAGGAGTGCATACAAGATTCCTTAGAATCCTCGAGTTTTCATGAAAGTCAATCTCAGGAAGGATAGAGTCTTGGAAAGTTCAAAGGAAGGACGAGGGTTGAAGTTACCTCACATAAAACCAAGCTCAGGAGGAAGGAAGACAAGTCATTTGGCTAGGAATATTTGAGAACCTGAATGGATGGTTGAAATTCTCAGAGGGAGAATCACCGAAATTACGTGGACCGTTGGATCTAATAGAGTTGCAGGAAGGTTAAAGGTGAGAGCCCTTAAACACTCACAAGCTTAGAAGGGATAGAAGCTGTTAGATTGGGATCAACGAAAGTCATTGATCTAGATATTTGGAGTTTCGACATCTCGGGAGTCGAAGCGTGGAGGAAACAACTATCCGGAAGTTGCGATATGCAAAATCCAGACATGATCTGGATCGTTGATCGTGGTAAGAATCTAGATCGTCAATTTGTGACAAGGAATATCATGATTTAGACTATGGGGTGAAGGGATATAAGTCACATCACAATCCCCCGATACGCAAAATCCTGATTCGTTCAAAGAATGGGCCCCAGGTCGCATAGAAGGTCACATTAGTGAAGAAATAAGGGAGGAGCTAAAGACCGTTATCCCATTTTGGGTTTCAGGAATCAGAGGAGTTGGGCTGCCTCTCAACGGAAGTCCCAATATCACGAAATGTGATGCACCTTTTGGAGTTAAGGATGTGGTCACACCAGTGGTCACATGGAGGAGAGGTTCGTGTCTAGAGCTTGCTTGCGCAGTCGTAGCTTCTAAAAAGGACCTGTGGATATATGTGTTGAAGGTTCCAGCAGGGAACCAAAGGAGTCATTTCGGCTCCAAGGAGTTGAAGATCCAAAGACCGGGAGGTCAAGCAAACCCTTCTGAGGTAGGGGTGCTACGTCAGGTGGTATCAGAGCTTAGCTAACAACTTTTGTTTTCTGTAGAGGGAAGATAGGGAACAATTATAATTGAATTCTACATGGATGGATTGAAACAATGCTGCCGAGAAGACGTCAAGAAAGACCAATGCCCGATCCAACCGTGGAAAGGGAAATGAGAGAAATTTGTGCTCGATTAGATGCTATGGAGACAACACAAATGCAGACACCTAATACTGGAGATGTCAGTGAGGACGAGAATGAGAATGAAGTTGGATTTGAAGAAGAAGTTGTAGTCGAAGATACTGCAGAAGAACATCTATTCAAAGTTGTTGCAAGAATAGGGGCCAGGGAAAAGCTGGACATCCCGATGTATGAAGGCAACTTAGACGTTGAGGAGCTGCTAGATTGGTTTAGAGCTCTGGATAAATACTTCGATTACGAGGATATCGAAGAAGATAAGAAAGTAAAACATGTTGTCACTACATTGAAAGGGAATGCAACACTGTGGTGGGATGAAATGTAGGATGACAGACATTGCAAAGGCAAACAAAGAATCAAAAGATGGGATAGGATGGTAGCGAAGATGAAGGCCAATTTTATACCCATAGATTACCAAATCAATATGTTTCGAAGAATGCATAATTTGAGACAGAAAGGGATGATAGTGAAGGAATACACTGAGGAATTTTACAGGTTAAACATCAGAGTAGGTCATCATGAGATTGATGATGAAAATGTCACCAGATACATGAATGGCTTGAGATATGACCTTCAGGATGAAATGAGCATGGTGGAAATCGGGAATGTAGAAGATGCTTATCAGATTTATCTAAAGGCAGAAGAGAAATTGGCCCAAAAGCAAGGTCAAAAGGAAAGAGGTAGAAGTCAGAGTAGAGGCAAAGCAGTTGCCCAAGACAGAGTACAAAATCCCAAGGATGAATATAAGAGACCTCATAACCACCCAGAAAAGGGAGGAAGTTCCTAGGGAAGACAATATGCCGACGTGAACACTTTTTTGCGAGTAAGAGGAAGAGGAAGAGGCATAGGTGGTAAAGTAAAGTGTTTTGTCTGTGGAAATATTGGACACAAATATTCTGAATGTTCCGATAGAAAAAAAGGATGGAGGAGGAGAAGCTCACATTTCATAAGAGTAAACGTGAAATGTTGAGGTAGAAGATGCAGAAGGCGATAGATCCTTAATGATGAGGAAAATTCTCTTGAAGCCAGAGAAAGAGATACATAATCCAGTCCAGAGGAACAGTTTGTTCAGAACTGCTTGCAAGACCAAGGATAGGGTATGCAAGGTGATAGTGGACAGTGGAAGCACAGATAATTTAGTATCCAAAGAAATGGTGGAAAAGATGGAATTGGAGACAGTTGCACATCCAAGCCCATTCAAGGTTTCATGGTTGCAAAAAGGATATCAGGTAACAACCACTATATAATGTTTAGTTGAATTTAAGATAAGAGGTTACAGAGATGAGATCTTATGTGATTTTATTCCCATGGATGTCTATCATATTTTGTTGGGGAGACCGTGTCAATATGACAAAAATGTTATTCATGGTGGGAGAAAGAACACCTATACCTTGGAGAAGAATGGTAGGACACATATGTTGCTGCTAATTGAAGACAAGAAGGTAAAATAAGAAACAAGCAATACTATACTTCTCATGAGTGGGAAGGAACTTTTGGATGAATTAAAGAAAGATGAAGAAATGTAGTTTGTTGTGGTGAGGAAACCTAGAGTCGTCTTGACCAGTACCTCAATAGATGATCTACCAGAGAAAATTCAGGAGCTGCTGGAGAATTTCACTGATATAGTGGTGGAGGATTTACCTTGTTTGTTGCCTCCCATCAGAAGTATAAGCCATCACATTGACCTTATACCAGGAGTCAATTTACCAAACAAAGAAATGTACATATTGACATCGTAGGAGAATGAATAAGTTAAGAAACAAGTCCAGGATTTGATGGAAAAAGGGTTGATTAGAGAAAGCTTAAGTCAATGCGTTGTACCAATAGTGTTAAGTCCAAAGAAGGATGATGGATGGAGAATGTGTACATACTCAAGGGCTATAAACAAAATCACCATCAGGTACATATTTCCTTTACCCAGGATGGATGACTTGATCGATTGCTTGAGTGGAGCAAAGTTTTTTTCAAAAATTGATTTGAAAAGCAGATATCATCAGATTAGGATGAGAGAAGGTGATGAATGGAAGACAATATTCAAGATGAATGAAGGGATGTATGAATGGCTTGTCATGCTGTTTGGTTTGATGAATGTGCCAAGTACTTTCATGAGGTTAATGAACGAAGTCTTGAAATATTTCATTGGGAAATTTGTAATTGTATATATTGATGATATACTGATCTTTAGTAAGACTGAGGAAGGAAATTTGAGACATCTAACGCTAGTAATGAGAAGATTACAACAAGAGAAGCTGCTAATAAATCTAAAGAAGTCATCTTTCATGAAGAAAGAACCCATTTATTTGGGGTTTGTGATCTCTTCGAATGATTTGAAGATGGATCCTGAGAAGGTAAAATCAATCAAAGAGTGGTTGTCGCCAAGGAATATCTTTGAAGTCAGAAGCTTCTATGGATTAGCCATTTTTTACAGGAAATTTGTCAGAAATTTTAGTGGAATTTCTGCACCAATGGTGGACACAGTCAATAAAAGAGATAAATATTTTCATTGGACAGAGGAAGTAGATAAAAGTTTCAAGTTGTTGAAGAAAAAGATAACTGAACAACCAGTTCTGGTTTTGCCAGACTTCGATAAAACATTTCAAGTGAGATGTGATGCGAGTGGATTTGCGATTGGAGCAGTCTTAAGTCAGGACAATAGACCAATTTCATAATTTAGTGAGAAGTTGGACGAGACGAAGATGAAATATTCCACGTATGATAAAGAGTTTTATGCAGTCATACAAGCGCTAAAGAAATGGAGGCACTACTTGGTTCCGAAAGAGTTCATTTTGTATAGCGACAAACATGCCTTACAATTTATAACCAGAAAGGAGAAATTGAACCATAAGCATGCAAAATGGGTTGAATATATGCAGAACTTTACTTTTGTTATAAAGCACATTTCTAGAACTGCTAATAAGGTTGTTGATGCATTGAGCAAGAAATGTTTGATTCTGCAGGAGTTTCGTGTGAAGACCTTAGGTTTTGATAATCTTAAGGAAATGGATAGAGATGATTTTGATTTCAAGGATGCTTATGAAGCATGTGAAAATCCTGTTCTGAGAGACAGGAGCCAATGGATTGAATATTTAATTCAGGATGGATTACTGTTCAAAGGAAATCAATTGTGTATTCCGAAGAGTTCTATGAGAGAGAATATTCTAAAGGAAAAGCATAGTGGAGGATTGGATGGACACTTTGGCCATGATAAAATGTTTGTGCAACTGAATAGTTTATATTATTGTCCATGGGTGAGGATAGATGTGCGGAATTTTGTCGACATATGTAGAATTTGTCATCACAGAAAGGGGAAAAGTCAGAATACATGGTTGTATCAACCATTTCCAATACTAGAGAGGCTGTGGGATGTGGTAAGCATGGATTTTGTGTTAAGACTGCCGAGGATACAGAGAGGTTTTGATTCCATATTCATGGTAGTCGAGAGATTCTAAAAAATGGCACATTTCATTCCATGTCAGAAAACTAATGATGCAACACACATTGCAAATCTATTTTTCAAAGAAGTTGTTCGACTTCATGGTTTACCCAAGAGTATTGTTTCAGATAGGGATACCAAATTTGTTGGTCATTTCTGGAGGACACTATGGAGAAAGCTGGGAACAAATCTATCTTTTAGCTCAGCATATCACCCTCAGATGGATGGACAAACTGAGGTAGTAAATCGAAGTTTGGGGGATTTGTTGAGAAGTTTAGTAGCTGAACATCACATTTAGTGGGATTAGATTCTGCCGCAAGCAGAATTTGCATACAACAACTCACCTAATAGAAGCACATAACAGAGCCCATTCTAGATAATGTATGGAATGTAGCTGAGAGGAGTATCTGATTTGAGAAACTTAGAGCAGAATGACTTCAAAAGTGTTGGAGCAAAAGATTTTGCAGTAGAGATGCAAGAGCTCCACAGTAAGATTAAAGAGCGGTTGCAGAGTTCCAACCAAGAATACAATCGTAGAGAAGATCAACACAAGAGAGAGATTCAATTTGAAGTGGGATATTTAGTCTTAGCACATCTAAGAAAGGAAATGTTCCCATGGGGAACATATAATAAGCTGAAAATGAAAAAGATAGGGCTGTGTAAGATTTTGAGAAACTTTGAGGCAAATGCGTATGAGATAGAATTACTAGATGATGTGGGCATATCACCCATATTCAACGTAGCAAATATGTATCCTTATAGAGAAGATGAAACAAATGGGGTAGAGAGTTAGAAGGAAATTCAGTGGGTCAAACAGATGCCTCTAGGTGAAAATCCACAAATGGAAAAGATCATTGATCAGAGAGTTAGCAAGAAAACCTAGAGGAAAACATATTTTGAATATATTATAAAGTGGAAAGGAATCCCGATTGAGGATGCCAGTTGGGAAGGCGAAGCGGAGATCCAAAAACATGGATAGACAGTGCAGGAGCTCATGAATGGGAGTCAATGAATTTTTCAGCCAGAGAAGTATGATACATGAGCATCACAAACAAGTGCTAAAGTGGAAGACAACTAGATATGCACTAGCGCGCATTTTGAAAACATTTTGAATTTGAAAATATGAAGCATTAATGTAATACCTAGAAAGGATATGTTTGCTTTTATGGTTTGGAGATTGTAACGTAGATCTTGAGCATAGCTCTCATGTGTCGGTTGTAAGCATTTAATGTAATGAATGAAAAATAGATGTAGTCTTTAATTCGATTAGATAGCTTGAGGTTGTAGGAGGAAAAACTCTAGAAATATCCCTCGTAGAGGTATTGTATCATAGTTCTCATTGTAAGAATAGAAGTAGCAGAGAAAGAGAGAGCATAGGAGAACATAGAAGAATGAAGAATTACAAAATTTGCATAAGCAAATAGCTATTGCTATAGAACCCATGTACAGAAGCACTTGAGTTAATATAAAAATACTTTGACTCAATTTCATGGTGATGTTATGGTTATTGTTTGCATCTATTGAATGGTATGTTTACAGTTTTCTTATATTCTCTGTTATGCATTTGTTTCAATGCTTTTATGTATATGATTTCATGTTGAATGTATGAAGTCGGTGAGAGGGAGAATATGAGTTTCAATTGTTTCTCTTCCTGAGAATTGCTACAAGGAGTGCAGTGAAAGTCCGCAAGGAGTGCATTGACGAGATTATGAGTTTTACCTGAGAAACTCTCAAGAGAGATAGAGTGGTCTTTATACCAACAGAGCTGTGCAAGGTGTGCGTAGGCGGGTTGAAGTCTTGGAATTTTCCAAACCTAGTGAGTGGTTGAAGAACTATTTTCGCAAAGAGTGCACAGAGTTGGAGATTTCAGATAATCAGTGATTATCGTGAAGGCCGTAAGGAGTGCATGCAGGATTCTTTAGAATCCTGGAGTTTGCATGAAAGTCAATCTCAAGAAGGATAGAGTCTTGGAAAGTTCAAAGGAAGGACGAGGGTTGAAGTTACCTTGTAGAAAACCAATCTCAGGAGGAAGGATGCCAAGCCATTTGGCCAGGAATCTTTGAGAACTTGAATGGACGGTTGAAATTCTCAGAGGGAGAATCACCAAAATTCCGTGGACCGTTAGACCCGATAGAGTTGTAGGAAGGTTAAAGGTGAGAGCCCTTAAACACTCACAAGCTCAAAATGGATAGCAGCCGTCAGATTGGGATCAACACGATTCGTTGATCTAGAGCTTTGGAGTTTTGGTATCTCGAGAGTCGAAGCATGGAGGAAACAACTATCTAGAAGTCACGATATGCGAAATCCCGCCACGATTTGGATTGTTGATCATGGGAAGAATCTGGCCGTCGATTTGTGACAAGGAATATCTTGATTTTGGCTATTGGGCGAAGGGAGATAAATCACATCGCAATCCGCCGATACGCAAAATCCCGACACGTTCGAAGACTGGGCCCCAGGTCGCAGGGAAGGTCACATTAGTGAAGAAATAAGGGAGGAGCTAAAGACCGTAAGCCCATTTCGGGTTTCAGGAATCAGAGGAGTCATGATGCCTCTCAACGGAAGTCCCGATATCGCGAAACGTGATGCACCTTTTGGAGTTAAGGTTGTGTTCACACAGGTGGTCACGTGGAGGAGAGGTTCGTGTTTGGCGCTTTCTCGTGCAGGCGTATCTTCTAAAAAGGATCTGTGGATATATGTGTTGAGGGTTCCAGCAAGCCAAAGGAGTCATTTCGGCTCCAAGGAGTTGAAGATACAAAGACCGAGAGGTCAAGCAGACCCTTTTGAGGTAGGGGTGCTGCGTCAATAACTCCCCAAAAGCAATGACCGCAAGCCGAAATTTGTGTCACAATTACTTGGATATGTTTTCTCAATGGCCTCTAGATTTCGTGGTCTGAATCATTCTAGAAAAAAAATTTATTGCGAAAATGGTGAGATGACCTATAAATACCATACCTTAGAAAACATCATCAAAATAATTTATCCTCTCTTGAATTTCATCCTTCTTTACTTCACCTTCTCTCTGAAATTCTCCTTAGATATCCTTTGGTTACCTTAGTCACTTGTAGATATTCAATACACTCAATTGTAATTAAATGAGAATCTTGCCTCTTATTTATACTTTTATGTAGCTTCCTCAAGGGGTTACCTTCTAACCATCTTAAACCACTTTCCTTATTTTAGGGTTAACCCACTTCTAACCACTTGTCCATTTAGTAATTTCTCCATTAAATTTATTATTTAAATAATTTCTTTTGTATCCACTTTGACTTATAGTACACTCATCACTTCATTTTATTATTTAAATAATTTCTTCTTTGCAACCACTTTGACTACTTTGGCCTTTTGGGGCTTCTAGATGACTCATGAGGGTTCCCTAACTTCACATGGCCATAACTCTCTAACCGTGAGAAGTTATGTGATGTTCCATATACCATCGGAAATGGTATGACATGTACTATCCATCTAGAATAGTCTTACCTTCACATATATTAAAACTCATACCATTATACATCGAACAAACTTGGGTCCATTAACCAAACCTTTGTATTACTGGAATTCGCTACCAGAGTTTATTCAAGGGTCAACATCAACGAAAACCAACCCAAATAATCAACAATTGGAATCAGAGGCATTGATGTCAACCCTTGAAGAAAGTCTGGTAGCGAATTCTGGTAGCACTAAGGTTTGGGTAATGGACCCAAGTTTGTTTGATGTATAATGGTATGAGTTTTAATATATTTGAAGGTAAGACTATTCTGTATGGATAGGACATGTCATGTCATTTCTAGTGGTATGTGGAACATCACATAACTCCTCACGGTTAGAGAGTTATGACCATGTCAAGTTGGAGAACCCTCATGAGTCATCTAGAAGCCCCAAAAGGTCAAAGTAGTCAAAGTGGTTGAAAATAAGAAATTATTTAAATAATAAAGTGAAGTGATGAGTGTACTATAAGTCAAAGTGGATATAAAAGAAATTATTTAAATAATAAAGTTAATGGAGAAATTACTAAGTGGACAAGTGGTTAGAAGTGGGTTAGCCCTAAAATAAGGAAAGCAATTTAAGAGATTTTAGAAGGTAAATAATAAAGTGAAGTGATGAGTGTATTATAAGTCAAAGTGGACACAAAATAAATTATTTAAATAATAAAATTAATGGAGAAATCACTAAGTGGAAAAGTGGTTAGAAGTGGGTTAGCCCTAAAATAAGGAAAGTGGTTTAAGATGGTTAGAAGGTAGCCCCTTGAGGAAGCTACATAAAAGTATACATAATAGGAAAGGGTTTCTCATTTAATTACAATTGAGCATATTGAATATATACAAGTGACTTGGGTAACAAAAGGATATCTAAGGTGAATTTTAGAGGGAAGGTGAAGTAAAGAAGGCCAAAATTCAAGGGAGGATAAATTCTTTTGATGATGCTTTCTAAGGTATGTTATTTACATGTCATCTCACCATTTTCACAATAATTTTTTTTATAGAATGACTCAAACCGTGCATTCTGGAGGTCGTTGAGAAAATATATCCAAGTAGATTTGATAAAAAAATCATCTTGTAGGTCATTGTATTTTTTGAGTTACACTCCGTGGAAAATAGGGTTTGTGGCTAGTCCTGAAACTAGTCTAAAACACGTGTTTCAGGTAAAACCGTCATTACTTCTTCATAGAAGATACAAATCAAGTAAGACCAAATCTATTGGTTAGAGTAAAATATTAAGTATTTTGTGTACCATTTTCATATCTATACAAAAAATATTATGTGTGGGGCATTCTCTACAATTTCGATCTCTAGAAGAAACCAAAATTCAACAAGGTATGCCATTTTTGCTATAACTCATTTTCTGGGAGGTTCCAAGAAGTGGAACCTGGAGAAATTGTAGACAAGACACTAAAGAACATTTTGTACTATTTTTAGACCTTTATTCATTATGGGTACATAGTTATGATTATTGCAAGTTAGGGTTGTTGACTAATCCAAAACTAGTCATGTGAGACTAAAGTAGAATTTGATGAAAATGCTAGTCTCTTGTTAAAGAAGGTTTGCAGGTATGTGATCATATACACTAGGTATGTTACAGAGTTACAAATCATATTTTGATGATGAAATTGATGATGGATTTTGGTTGAAGTATGTTATAGATAGAAGTTGTATAACAATGAAGTTGTGGCACATGGTTTGATGTAATGGTTTATGGTATTTGGTTATGGATAGTGTGATATATTTATAGAGAAATTTTGATGGTTATATTGGTATATGTATTTGGTATATGGTTGAGGTACATGGTTGAGACAAGTATTTGATGAGTTGACACATACACGAGGTGTATAGTTGATGATGTTGGTACATCTTGATGAGTCATAGTTTTTGTGTATTTGATGCATGATTGGTACACATTTGGTGCATGGTTGATGCACTCATTGATGGTATAGGTTGAGGTACATGTTGGTGCATGGTTGATGCACTTGTTTATGGTACAGGTTGATTACAGGTTGATTGGTACATGTTTAAAACAATATATCTCATAGTGATAGTGTGACAGTGATTCCATCATTCTACCTATATTTCAGGGTGGTTGGATGAGGCAAGGACATGTGGTTGTAGCCACCTTTCGATTGTAGCTGGAGAACATAGGGGGTTGTAGTCTCCTTCTGGTTGTAGCCATAGAATTGAGGAGTGGATGCTTCCTTCAGGTTATAGCCTCCTTCTAGTTGCAACTAGAAAACAAAGGAAGTTGGTGCTTCCAATGAATGTAATTATTAAAGACATATAAGAAAAAACGTTCTATGGTTTTCTCTTGCATTGGGTTTCCATGTAAAAACACCGATGTACTGTGTATGTGTATGATTTCTTATTTGTTCATTGTTTATTTACTCTGCAACTATTAGATGATAATGCTACATTGATATAACACTTGCATTTTATGGTTAAAAATGATTAAATTGCTCTATTACTGATTCACCCCCCCTCTCAGTAATCAAACAATTGGTATCAGAGTGAGTTCCTTCAGGAAATAATTTAACCACTGGAAGGAGATCATGGATTATTCTGATAATGGAGTACCACTGTTTAATGGTCATAGTGGTTTAAAGTATGAGTTGTGGAGTGGAAGGACGCAAGTATTTTTACATGCATAGGGGTATTATATTTGGATATCAGTCGTTACAGGATATGATAATTCAAAAAGGGCAAAGACTACAACCAAGAAGGAATTGAAGAAGAATAACAAAATAACAATATATTTCATTTGGGAAGGATTACCTAATCCAGTAAGAGAAAATGTTGGTAAATGTTCATCAACCAAAGAAATTTGGGATAAGTTACATGACATATATTCTTCACCCATCGTAGATTCATAAAATGCCAAAGAAGATGTAGGTACAAATCAAGAAAAAATATGTTCACCATGTTAAACAAATTCAGAAGATGAAGAGTACATAATCAACAAAGATATGTTGTTTTTCTTTAATTGTGAAAAACACGGACATCTTGAAATAGAATGCCATGAAGGAAATGAGACATAAAAACTAATTGAAAAGGAAGACAATTACGAAGCAGAATTGATTAGTACTTTAGATGAACTAATGATCCGTAAAGATCTTTTAATGACTGTGGTTGAGTTTTTGATTGCATGTGTTAATTAACCCTTTGAGAAGATTAATGAAAGAATGAGGAAATAAGAGGAATTATGACAACCATATACATATATGCATATCTAAAATGAAGTAATAAACAACAAACCATAACAAGAGAAGTGATAACGGAGTTCGACACAAAATTACCTACGTCTCTGGGCCTTTGTCTCTGTGGGGGAGGCTTCTTTATTTCTGTTCAAAACTCAAAAAATACATCACAGTAGTTCCATTAGTCTACAAGACTGATCTGTTCATGTTCTTCCAGATCTCTAGAACCCAAAAAAAGAAACGACACGCAAAACGGATGATCGAAGCTCCCAGAAATGGCCCGCAAGCGTCTGCTCCTCAACAACTTCCTTGCATAAAAATGGCTTTGGCTTGGCTTCCCTTCAGCATAAATCTACTCTTACTGTCCCCCTTGGCCTCAAATAGGCCTGGTTTTTATAGATTTGAAGTTGGTTATGCATCCCCAACTTCCTCCCAAAATCTGGCCTCCAAAAATGCCCAATATCTCCCAAAAATGGCCAAAATCCACTATTAACAGGCTAAAATCAATTAAAAATCCCAAAACATTATATAAAAACCCACTTTTCATATATATTTGAGCACAACCCCCAAAAGTGTGCGCCCCTAGTCATATGGGGGGGCGTCCATGTGGCTAGGCACTCCACCTGTGTGCTAGCCCCTTCCCCACTTGTTCGGCTGGTTCCTGGTCCTGTGGCGTGGGCATAGGACCAGTGGCTAAAAAATTACCCGCGCGCCCTCTGATTCGTTTGGGAAGACAGGCCCTGGTCACGTGGGATCTGCCAAGATCCACGGGCCGGGATCTAACTGCAAGTGCCGGGTCGTATGGGATAACCAAAGAAATCGCGGGCTGGGGCTAAGCCCCAGCCCTTTCTGCCCCCAAATAGACTTTTAATCAAACTTAAATACAATGTTTACCCTATGCTTATTAAGAACCAATGGTGGAGTGGGTGGTTAGCCCGGTCCTGCCAGTCCGTAGCCCGGTGGAGGTCGGGGGTTCGACTCTGGTGGAGACCCCAAAATTTTGCACAACCAACAACCAATAGAGGGGTGCCACGTGGTAGCCCAAGACTGGGCCATGTGGCACCTTCCCATTAGTCGAATATGATGCCACTTGTCAACACAAGATTGATCCACCTGTCTGCTGAGGTGTCTGCCCAGTCAGCAACCGTACCGTCATGTCAGCATGCCACTGTACCTGCCACGGTGAGTCTGTGCCACATGTCACCCTTACAGTGGTGACACGTGTCACCCTCTGATTGGTCCAAATCTCTTGTTGTATGCTCTGTCAGCTGCCATGTGTATTTTCTAGGTGCTTCCGCGTCAGCTGTACGACTTGTACAGTCAGCCTGCCACGTGGACTGTATGGACTGTACAATCACCCCCTTTTTTTACCTATTTGGGTTTTCGATCAGAATGAAATATCTTTCGCATACAGAGCCCATTTGACGAAGTAAATATATTTCCGAAATCGCGAGAACGAGACGGACGCAATGACATTAGTTTCGTCGGATTCTGAGCACTTTAATTTTTGAGCCTTTTTTAGCCCTGTCAGGCTCTTGGATCTGATTCTGGATCACACCTCCCCACTAAAGGACCTTTTGGTCCCCAAAAGGTTATTGACCAGTCAACAAGCTTGGGATAGGCCACCCGGCTTGTCCTCTGTCTCTGAACTCTGTCCTGTGCACTTGTCTCATCAAGATCAACTGTAACACAATCATGACAACTGACAGCATATTGTTAGCCATTTGAACCCTGTTACATCTTACTGAAGCCACTATCATCCATGTAGACAACATTATTAATGACAGCATCAAAAATATGACTGCAAATGAGCTGATATACTTGTAATATTTTCACGACATGAGCTTATCTTGAAGCAACTTATGATTGATTTTCCATTCAACAATCATTTCTTGTTCTTGCTTAAGATCCATTACTTCATTTGAAACAATTATTGGTTTGTTGCTTGCTTGCAATGCCTTCTTTAATTGTTCCATTGTTTGAAGTGTTTTATTTGCCTTAACATGATGATCATGAACCACATAATTTTGACCTGCTTTGGTTAATTGATATTGATTCTTTGTCCTATAGAAGATTGCCTTACGATCATATAAATATGGACTACCTAAGACCATTCCACATTCTCTTAATGGAACTACATCACATGTTACTTCATCCACATACTT
>SNQJ01S0086843.1:45089-58369 GCA_010110895.2 Picea sitchensis
ATCATCATCATCATCATCATCATCATATGAGACCTTGTTTGTGGGACAATGGATGTAATACCTCGGTTTTGAGCCCCATAACAAATAATGTATTTTGTTAATTTATGAAAGGCCAGAGTGCCCAAACAATTAAAAGAGGCCAGTGTGCCAAGGACAAGAGTTATAAGAGGCTATTCTTCTACAAGAGAGGGGGCTTGAGGGACTAAGTATTTATTTTATATTTTATTTACCCATTTTTGTTTTAATGGAGAATATGAGTTACATGAACTTCTAGGGGGAAGACCATGTGGTTCTGTAATTCCAAGAAATATATAAACCCATCTTTTGTCTCTTTGGGGGTTCACTCATTCACTCACTCATTGTTCATTGTTCACACCTTTCATTATGATCTATATCCATTCATTCTTTCACCCACTTGTCATTCCTCATTCATTTTGATCTTGGCTTGGGAAAAAAAAACAAATTGCTCGAGAGGAGCCATGGTTTTGTTGGCTGTAATGACTGTTGGTGTATTCCAACCATGAATTAATGCCTGCATGTCTGAGATGATTTGGCATGTGTTAATTTTTTCTCATAGTTGTGAATCTTGAGAGTCCCAAAATGGAGATTCTTGACCAGATGCACTGGAGCCTTGGAAGGAGGTGGATAGCTTGAGGGACTGTGTGGCAGAGAAGGGGGTCCATTTTATTGGATTGTGCAGGATGGATAGAAAAGAGATGGTGTGCCTTGGATTTTTGTGTGTGTTGAGAATCTTGTGAGAGCTTGAGTGTCGAGTCGGTTGGGAAGCTGAGTGACACTCTCGAATTGTCCTTGTGGATTCATACCCCTGGCTCGGGGGTGACATTGTTGTTGAGACTTGGAACAACATTGTTTATGATTGGGTGGAATGTCCTTAGTCTGCAACCAGTTGGTGATTTGTTTCATTAAAGATAAGTCTTCTCTGTCATGGTTTTATTTACATGTGTATTTATTTTGTTGTGTATTTATTACTATCTGTGAGATTCATGTTTATAATGTGCATGTTTTTTGGTTATTTACATGTATGGAATTATATTCATTTCTTTTATGTTGTAGCATGAATCTTGATCTCTGCATGTGAATATTTCATGCCTCTTTATTAATTAAAAATTTATCAGAATTCGAAACTTGTTCAAAAGTGAGTTTTGAGGTAGCATGGCGAGCCTGTGAGTGGCTGGGTACGTTACGAGAGACCCCCTCCGCATAGCAATTTGATTGCTAAAGTCTATGGAGGTATACATACCCACTCCGTGCAACAATTTGACTGCTAAAGTATATGGAGGTATACATACCCCCTCCACACAACAATTTGACTACTAAAGTCTATAGAGGTATGTACATACATGACTGCTAAATTATATGGAGGTATACATACCTGCAATTTGATTGCTAAAGTCTACAAAGGGTATACATACCCCTCCGCACAACAATTTGACTGCTAAAGTGTACGAAGGTATACATACATGATTGCTAAATTCTATAGAGCTATACATACATTCCCTTACCCCCATCTGGATTTGAACATGTGACCTCCAAGGAGAAAATATATGTGATCATATCCACACTTACCCTTAACATGGTTGGATTTTTTTGGGTGTCTCCTCTCGAGTAGTGCGAGTTTTGAACCTTGGTCGCCTTAGAGAATAAAAACCTCAAAATACAATTGGGATAGCGAGATTTCACATTATATTATAAATTATCATTATTATATAATATTATCATATATTAATAAAATATTATTTATTCTACTTTGATATTATATATTAATAATAAATATTTATTATATGATACTTATTATCATTTTATTATTTATATATACAAGAATTTAAACTTTTGGTTATTATTTCTAACTTTGATATAGTAATTTTAGATTAGCCTAGATTATATGGTATTGTGATGTGGCATACATGTCTTATTATTTTATAGTTTCCCTAGGAGAACCATTTTTGAACCAAATTTTCTCTAATGAGAACTTTCTCGAATGTTGACCTCCACCAATATTCTTGCCATGGTCCTTTGAGCACTTGTCTTGTAAGTCAAATCCACATCCAGTGTCTTTATGAAATAGTCTCCTATGTTCCGAAGAAATCTATTTGTCCAACATTTTAGTGGAAGTCAAATTATTTAGTGCAACTTAAGTGGGCCTAATGTTTAAGAATGTATGTCTCATCCTTGGAGGTCATAGGTTCAAAACCAGAGGGGGGCAGAGTTTCTACATGTTGATTAAGTAATATTGGCCCAATGTGATGTGGCTTGAAGGATAGACATCCCCCATATGGGAGTGTTTTCAGGTGTCTTGGCCCTTGCCAAATCAGAAGTTCCTACTAGTACTGGCTTGCGAGTTGTCGATACTAGCTACACATAATTTATTGTTAAAAAAACATTCTAATGAAATTCCTAAAAGCTTGGCCCAAATTGAAATTTTGGTAATGGGTTTTTCCCTTAGATTGAAACATGAATGCCATCTTTCCAAAGCTATAATTGATGAGCCCTAATACCACTAATGCCCCAAAATTATTCCACGTATGATTCTATCCTCATTACAAACCCTAGCCATCCCCTTGACATCAAATGATATCTGGGGGAATAACCCAAGAAAGGAGTTCAATTCACCCTCAACCATATTATTAGGGTATCCTTTTCCATATGATTCCCATGAAAATGACCAATCAATGCTAAACCTTGGTATCCCTTTATCTGTTCTAGATTAACACATCCTCACCAACCACCATTCAGATAGATTCCCTTCACTTCTTCACACAATGCTGAGATCTCCTTCCTTGGAAAAAATTCTTGTCACCCTGGCTTCTAAACTCCTTCATCTTCCCTCCATTTAACTCCTCTAATCCTAGTTTCCTTCCAATAAACCTGACTCTACCATGCATTGTGCTTTCATTGAGAATCTCATGTACTCCTAGACTAGAATGAAAGCCCTCATCTTGTACTAGCCTATTTGATAGGATCTTTGTCATAGTACTTTCGAAAACTTCTTTCAGAATGGAGACAAGACCACCCTTTACTCCTTCCTTGAAATATTTTCATGTCCTTTGCACATTGAAGTTTATGTCCGAATGGAGGATCGATTTTGGCACACAATCAATTAGTATGACATCTCTACTCACAACTCCATCGATACCTACCTTGCCTCGTTTTCTAAAGTCCTCAACACTTATTCTTATTATCTCTTTCTCCCCTAAGGCCTTAGTATTTTCAGGTGCTAGATAGGGTTCGATGCGACAAAAGTCTCCATGCCCTCATTCAGATCTTTTGAATATTCTAGGATTTTCTCCTCCCTAGACTCCATCCTCCCCACTCCAATATATATTATATAAACACATATTTAATTATTCAAAATCCCCTCCACTAAAATTATAAAACACTTGGCGTCTCTCTCTCATATAGGGGGTTGGGGGGAATTAATATGCAAAACATATTATATTATGTTTTGCATATCAACTCTCCCATCCCCACCCTCATATTATGTTTTGCATATAAACTTTCTCACTCCACTCTCATATTATGTTTTTCATATCAACTGCCTCATCCCCATTTTCATCTGAGGATAGGAATGGGGAAAATAATATGAAAAACATAATAGAAAGAGATAATGACACAACAATAATATCTCTAGAAATCATATTATGTAAATTAATTTTATATAAAAGTAATTAACCCCTTTTACAACTAAATTAAATACAAGTAAACCAAATAATTAAAAATTTTAATTAAACTTTATGCATAAAACATAGAAAACACACCGAACACACCAAACATATGTTAGAAATACTTGCATTGAGGAATGGTGAAGCAATGCCCAAGAGGATTGCATCCATGTGAATTAATTGAAAGGAAAAAGGTAAACTAGAATCAATAAAGACCCATAGCCATCCAATCTTAAGTAAGAGAATAGTTCAAATTTTAAAGAGATCTCTATAATGTTGACCCATATCCCATTATAATGATAGCCGAATAAATGGGCATAGATTCACCACTCTATTCTACATTGTTAATGGTTTCTTTACAAAAATGGGCATAGATTCACCACTCTATTCTACATTGTTAATGGTTTCCTTATAAGTGAGTGTGATCAAAGTTTCATTTGTAAATGTGAAATTCATTTGTATTGATCAAAATTTTATTATTATAGAAATATGATCACATTTGATATGAAGTAAGTTAATTTTTTAAAAAAATAATTTTTTTTTCTAATAATATATATATGTTAGGGGTTTTACTATGATATGATTTAAGTTTTTTTATATAATGGAATTACATTTTAAAGATTTTAATTCATTCTAAATGAATGGAAACTACTATTTTCTATAGTAGAGAATTCCAAAACCAAAATCAATTTTTCTACAATATTAAACAACTCCCATTATACTTGCTTACAATGAACATTATTACCCTAGTTACATAATATGTAGTTAGCTTTTTAATGCTTTCAATTTTATTTATCAAAATGTGTTATGAATTTATTTTTTATATTACAAAATAATTGGAAAATAAATTGAGAAGAAGATAGGGTATGTATATCTCATTAGATTTTATTAGTCAAATCTTTGGGTCAATGGAGTCTCTTGATCCCTCACATTATTATTATTATTATTGTGTTTTCTCTTAAAAAATTACAAGTTCAAATCAGAAAGAGAATATACTGAGTAGACTTTACCTATCAAATAATTGAATATAAGAGATCTCTTAAACCCTCACATTATTATTATTATTATTATTATTATTATTATAATATTGATAGAATACTAAATCCATTTTAACATTAAATATCAATTTGATCACTCTCCAAAATTACAATCATAATCTTACCAAAAAAAAATCACATCAGCCCATTAAAAATGAAAACCGACCTCAATCATGAGGTCCATAACCTCATACATGACCTCAATAAGACACGGTTCTTGCTTATGGTGATCCACGAGGAAAATAAACAATCCATTGGAAGTTTTCACGCACGAATAAGATTCGAATATAAGAACTAAGGTCACTGCAATGGTCAAACCCGTTTCTCATCAGAGAAAGTAGAGTTTGGGAGCAGCACTGTGATTTCCATTGCCATCTCCATCTCGCTATCCATGGCAGGAATTCGTCTCGACCATGTGGCCAGGGCAACAACGGACGTCCAACGCCTTGCACGGTTTTATGAGGAGGTAAGACTTCCCAGCCTTGCCTTCATCTCACAATTTTATTTATACAGCTGGATCCGAGACATTGAAGCTCATGTGCTCTGTGTGTGTCTATATATATCACTGTAACAGGTTTTCGGGTTTCAGAGAATCGATTCGCCGACCATCGATTTCGAGATTGCATGGCTTAGTACTGTTCCGCCCTCGTTTTCTCTACACATTATTCAGAAGATTCCCAACTCAAATCTACCTGATGTCAAGTATACGTATATTTTTTCCTTGTTATCTTTTTTCTTTTCATTATTACAGCAATCTTATAAAGCTTCTATCAGCTTAGATATGTTTTCTGTTTTCTGATATAACCGTGTTCGTTTATGAGCAGGAAGGATCCGGAACTTCCCCAACGACGCAGCCACCATATTTCTTTTGTCGTGACTGACTATGATGGCTTTGTCAAATCCCTGAGAGTGAGTTTACTGTGTTAAGACCACATATATCCCTGAGAGTTAATTTACTGTGTTAACACCACATATATCCATTTTAAAAATAAATTTACTTCTTTCTGGATAGGTTTTTGATCCTTGCATTTCTTTCCAGCCAGAGTTAAGAGTCCATTTCTTTCGAGCCAGAGTTAAGAGTCTATTGAGAAATTTGAACTTTGCACCTTTCTCAGAGTTAAGAGTCTATTTCTTTTAAGCTTTGCACCTTTCTCTGGGAAAAAGCAAAAGGTCCTTATCTATTATTATATAAATACCCATTTTTATCATAGGAAAGAAATTTGAACTTTATATTTTTGTGAAAAAATTAATATTCACCAGAGCAATATTTTAACATGATAAAAGAGATTTATGCAAAACAACAATATTAACTTTAGCACTACTTTGTTTAATATGATAAGAGAGATTTGAACTTTGCACCTCAAAGTGTAATATCCATTTTAATGTAGGAGCAATATTTTAATGTGATAAAAGAGATTTATGCAAAATAACAATATTAACTTTAGCAATAACTTTGTTTAATATGATAAGAGAGATTTGAACTTTGCACCTCAAAGTGTAATATCCATTTTAATGTAAAAGAGATGTTGAACTTTGAATCCCTTTGGTTGAACTTTGCATCTAATATTTTTTAGCAAAAAAAATAAAGAAACAATATCCACTTTAACATGAAGAGAGACATTTGAACTTTGTATCTTTCCTGTTAAACTTTGCATCAAATATATTTTACTTATAAAAACAAAGATACTAGATTTGGACTTTGCACCAATATTTTGCTTATTGCAAAAATGAAGAAAGAAGTCTAATTAACATGGTTATCCATTTTGGAGAAGATAGATCTGAACTTTGCACATCTTTCATGTAAGAACAAAAACTTTACTAATAACCATACAAAAACACAGACTTCAGACTTTACTAATGGTTACCAATAACCATACAAAAACACAGACTTCAGACTTTACTAATTGCTCAGGAGAAAGATTTGAATATCGGAATTCTTGCACCTCTCCCATCCAAAAGTAAAGAATTTACCAATTTTACCCATTGGTCATGAGCATGTGAAATCGTCAAGTTTATTAGAGTTGTTCAAATATGGGAAGTAAGATAAATATTACACAGGTTTTAGGTTTTTTTAACAGATAAATAAATATTACACAGGTTTTAGGTTTTTTTAACTGATAAATAAATATTACACAGGTTTTAGGTTTTTTTAACAGATAAATAAATATTACACAGGTTTTAGGTTTTTTTAACTGATAAATAAATATTACACAGGTTTTAGGTTTTTTTAACTGATAAATATTACACAGGTTTTAGGGTATTTTTAAGTTAAAAGGTTTAAAGTTATGACATATTATCATAAATTATGTTTGATGCAGGAAAAGGGAATCCCATTTTATGAGAAAACACAACAGGAAGGAAAAGTCAAGCAAGTCGTCTTCTGCGATCCTGATGGTAAGTTCCCTTGTATTTGGTTTTTTCCCTCTCTGCAGTCACCATGGTGAGTTGGTTTCTGTGCTGAAATTGATAGCTTCCCAGACTACTAGCTTGGAATGTAGAATTTCTGATCAAAATTCTTATGGAATTCTTAGTTAAAATATCTTGGAATGTAGGATTTCTGATCAAAATTCCTACGAAATTTTTAGTTAAAATATGTTTTCTTCTTAGTTAAAATATATTTTCTTCTTAATAAAACGTGGCATCTACTCCCGACTTATTTTCAAAGCATCTACTCCTGACTTATTTTCAAAGTATGAGATGTTATATTATCGTGTCCTTGGCATGAAATGTAACAGGACTGTGTTTTTTGTCTTAATTTTTAATAACAGGGAATGCCCTAGAAGTTGCCAACTGGCCTCAACGCCAATAAGGTGCATATTTATTCACCACTGGGAGGAATGTGATTAAATTGGTGGATTGATGTTACTACTGGATTTTAACTGTAGATAGCAAGATTATGCAATTCCGAGTCCCGAAATTTGCAGGTGCTAGTTTCAGATACAGGAGTGCAGAATAATTTTGTGATTCATCTATATATAATATTACGAAGTTAAAGGGTTTTGAACTGTGTAGAGAACCTGCAAATAAATAAATTTAAGATTGTAAATTTTTTTACTTAAAAATTTGTTATTCTTTCAATGTTTTCATGATAATAATTGTCATAAAACCATTTTATTAGTCTTCATATGTATCTATTTGGAGCATAATTATATTAATAAATAAGTGCAAAATATGTAGGATTTCTGGTTTTTATATTTAAAAATAAAATAAGCCAATGTCTTGTATAAGGTTCAGGAGGAAGAAGGCTTGAATGTATAGAAACATGTTTTTGGTTTTGAGTAATATCATGTTTCTGGTTTTGAGTAATATTATGTGAGTTTTCTGCTTTATATTTGCTTGAATTTATATAAAAGTTGAGAAAAATCTTAAAGTGTTAATGTTTTGGAATTTTGAGTTAAATTTTGTTCATATAAATAACTTTTTGAAGTTTTATACTTAATAAATTTATGTTAAAAAATAAAATATTTTTTTAACAATTTTTTTGTTATGAACATATCATTTTATTACAGAGAAAACATCCAAAATATAAAAAAAATATAAAAGAGTAAATGGAATTTTAAAATTCACATAAATGTTTTCTATACCATCTACAATGTTGTAGATATTCATCTCACTATGTCCTTGACATTGGCCTAAATAAAAATTTATTTATTCTATAACAAGGTTTTAGTATTGAGTGTCCATTTAATGTATAATATCATATCTCTCATACTTGTATTAAAATTGGATGGTGACAATGATTTGATAATTATTGTATAGATTATATATGAATGGGCCTTACTAGTAGGACCACCATTGGAGGCTAAACTTTCAAAGAATGGTTGATCCTATGTGTGTTAGCTTTATTGTGCCAAGGCTCTAAGGTCTTGAAAAAGGTTTGAATGAAAGTCTATAGTTTGTTGATTGTATTAGTCTTATCGCATTGGGATAACCTTTCATAGAGCCTTAGCAGTAGGACCAACTTGCTTATTGACCAAGGCCAATTGTTCATCGACCAAGGCCAATTGTTCAAAGAATGGTTAATCATGCATGTGTTAGCCTTATTATGCCAAGACTCAGGTTTTGGAAAGGTCCGACTGAAATGTTGTAATATATTGATTGGATCGGTCTTATCACATTGGGATAACCCTTCACAGATCTTTGGTATGAAAAAATATGAAAAATATTTCACTCAGGAAAATTATCGTGTGTGTTTTATTCTTACCATGTTGGTTTTAAGTGAAAGGTGTCATGACCACAAAGTGGTAAAGTCTTGATTTTTTCAATTAGATATGACCTTTTAAGTTCTTTTGGTTCTCATTATGTTTCCTTTGCTTGACCTATGTGACTTTATTTTAAAATCATCTCAAGTATGTGACCTTTGCCTTCAATATTTTTAGGTAAGTGATAAGCTTGTTGACATTTTAGTCTTCTAAAGTAAGAACAAGATCTTGTGAACTAACCTTTCATTGATAAAGCCTTTCAAGATTTGATAAGGATTTCCCTTCCAATACCAAAAAAGTTGACAAGGGATTTATTGGATTGATACCAACCTTCACTACAAGGATCAATTAAGACTTTATTAGGTTGATTCTTAATCCTTTAAGGTCATTCTACTTAATGAGATTAGCCTTATAACCTGCTTAAAAGAACCAACCCTATTATTCTAATTAACGAAAATAAGAATTTTTATTTAACATTAAGAGGTTGAGGTTGGTGTAGGACCAACTCCAAGGAGGGATAACCTTTCAACAAGGTTGGTGCAATATTGAGTGATGAATCTCTATTAAAGGGGTTGGCATTTTAATCAAGATAGATCTTTCAGTTTAGAATATTATAGGAGAAATTTAGAACCTTCCTTACTTAAATTCAAGGTAAGGATCTTACTTACAACCCATTTGAAAAGACCTTTTACAGAAACCAAGAAAACAAAGACCTTTTACAGAAACAGAGAAAAACCTTTTTTGTAGAGATTAAATGAAACCCTTGGTTATCAATCTAAAGACCACTTATTCCAGAATGGGTTATAGATATGTTTGGTATAGTTGTTTACATGACCTATCCTTAGATAAATAAAATTTTCCAAAAAGAAAAAAGAAAAAAGAAATATTTACATATTTTTTTTATATATATTTTATTTTAATTTTTTTTTGAAATCTGCTGTATTTGAATAGAGTCATAACCATTTACATGTTTACTTCTCTTTTTTTTCATATATTTTTCAAAGAAATATATATAAATCTGCTTTATGAAATCATGAACACTCACATGCTTATAAAATATATATAAGTATATGCTTTATTTTGATGGCAAAGAAATATATATAGATCTGCTTTATGAAATCATGAACACTCACATGCTTATAAAATGTATATAAGTATATGCTTTATATATATTTTATTTTAATTTTTTTTTGAAATCTGCTCTATTTGAATAGAGTCATAACCATTTACATGTTTACTTCTTTTTTTTCATATATTTTTCAAAAATATATATATAAATCTGCTTTATGAAATCATGAACACTCACATGCTTATAAAATATATATAAGTATATGCTTTATCTTGATAGCAAAGAAATATATATAGATCTACTTTATGAAATCATGAACACTCACATGCTTATAAAATGTATATAAGTATATGCTTTATATATATTTAATTTTATTTTTTTTTTTGAAATCTGCTCTATTTGAATAGAGTCATAACCATTTACATGTTTACTTCTCTTTTTTTCATATATTTTTCAAAGAAATATATATAGATCTGCTTTATGAAATCATGAACACTCACATGCTTATAAAATATATATAAGTATATGCTTTATCTTGATGAGATCATGAACACTCACATACTTACCTTTCTTTTCATTTATTTTCCTTCAATTTTTAAAGACATGCTTTATTCGATGGGATATATTCTCCTTTGATTTTTAGAGATATGCTTTATTTAAATGCGAATCATGAACACTCACATATTTTTTTTTTTTTCATTTTATATATTTCCATTTAGCATAATGGTTCAAGGATGGTGATGGATCTAGATAAACCAATTGTCTCACGTTTGTTTGAAGGCATTTTTTCTCTAACGTTGGAGTTGTTTAACTCATGTTGTCTTTAATCTCCCTTGATGGTGATAATCACTCATATGACTCACATATTAACTAAATTTATGTTAACATCATTTGTTTGGGATCGACATGTTGAGTGGTTGTTTTTTTTATAATTGATTTCATGTTAATACAATTTTTTTTAAAACGTAGTTGTTGGGATTTTTGTCAATATTTTAGCTTTAAAAGATTTATATCTATTTTAATCATTGTTTCATAAAATTTTTTATTTGAAACAATTTCAACAATATTTAATTTAGTGTTTTTTTTTTTTCAACAATATTTAATTTAGTGTTTTTTTTTTGTTCTTTTTCTTTTTAAGAGGTCTTAAAGCTTTTAAAGCTTCTAGGAAAGTATTTTTTTTTAAGGTGACTCATCTTTTTACAAATATTATATTGAAAATCATGCTTTCAAAATTCAATTTCTAGAATGAGAAACATATATCCTTAAACTATATTTTCATTATAAACATCATAGGTTTATCTTAACTCTGGATGTATTATAAGTTGAGAGGGATGAAACCCCTTTATGTACAAACATTTTCACATTTTTTTAATCTAAAAAACGTTTTCATCTTGAAACACTTGATCTTTCTAGGCTCATGAAAAATTTGGATTTAATTGTGTGTGTGTGTGTGTGTATGTGCTCACTCCATATTGAGCAGTAAATAAATTACACATTTCCCTAAAACATTAGAATATTTTATTTATATCAGAAGTTGAAATAATCTTTTTAAATGTAGTATGTCAACTTCATGTTGAACATAGAAGGAATTACACATCTCCCTTGTATTGAGCTATAGAAAGTGCTTCTCAACATAATTATAATATTTGATTTTAATGAGATTTACACAATATTTACGAGGTGTTTAAATCCAAAGGATCAAGTGCATTAAGAATTTTACAACCATAGAATTTTATAAAGGATTATTATCAATTAGAATGTTTGATAGGAAATTTGATTTACTATCAAGTAAGTTTTATATGAAACTTCAATAAAATGAAAAATTAATTAAGTAGGGATTTACTATCAAGTATTTGTAGAAATATCTGTTGCTCTTGGATGCACATGACTACTAGGGTTTCCTAGAGTCTCTGGTTTTCAGCTTCGCGTGGATCCAACCCAACGCGCCCCCGCGCGGGCCGATTATGGCTCCCTTTGGGGGGGGGATCCCCTCCCAGGGTCTTCGTCCTCGGATATTCAGGCCTTTTAGGCCTTGATATCCTCCTATGCAAAGTTCCACAAGGAATCCCCCTCCAGATTTGTAGAAAAAATGAAAGAGATCCCTAAGGTGGCTGTGCACCCTACTTCGACTCACTCGGTAGCTATAAGACTAACAAACAATGGATTTATAGGGAAGTTCATGGGGATGTGGCCCTCCCCCAAAGCCATGCATCATTGGCTAGAACTGAACTGGAGAAAACTGATCCAAGGACAGATGTCTGTGACCTTTTGTGGTAAGGGTTTCTTTGCCTTTCTATTAAAAAAAAAATAAGATAGGGATTTGATTTTCTGAAGAAGACCTTATTTCATGGGAGTAAGAGGAATGTATCTCAATAAATGGACACCAAAATTCAGCCCATAAAATGATATCCCTTCAACAGTCCTTGTTTGGGTAAGCTTATGTTCCTCCCTTTACACTGTTGGAATGACGAAACCCTAAGAAACATAGGCAAATCACTGGGGAAATACATCGATCATGCTGAACCACGAGAAGGGATTCAAGCTTGTGCCAGACTGTGTGTGGAAGTGGATGTGGAAAAAGGTCTCCCAGAAGCAATCTAGCTGACTCTGGATAACTGGTCTTATGTTCAGTAGACCGAGTATGAGAAAATCCAATTCAAATGCAAAGCTTGTCACAAATATGGCCATTTCGAAAAAATTTGTCCACAAACTAAAGATTCCCAGGAACAAGATTCGAAACAGGATCAATGGCAACATCCGAAAAGGAAAAAAACTGTTGGGAAAACAACCATGATCCCCCCAAAAGGGCAAGGCGAAAAAAACACAGGGTTGAGAGAAATACCCCCAAGCTCCCCCCATAAAGGAGAATAAAGTCACAACATGTATGTCAGAATTCCAATAGAAGATAGCATGGAATACCCCAGGGAATGATAGGAAGAAAATGGAAGAAAGAGACAAGAAGAAATAGAAGAGGAAATCAGAAAAGAAAAAGAAAAAGAAATCTCGGTAACAAGTGGGGAAACCACAAAACAATCTGTTCCAAACCCTCCTCTAGAGATCCCTATCTTCTTAGAAGAAGACAAACATGAAACTTCTGACAGTGATACAAATCTAGAGGTCACCCAACCATCTCCAATAAAAAAGTAGGAAGAAAATCCCATAGAAACAAGAGAGAATCGACTGCAGATAGAGAGAAGGAATTGGGAATTCAAAAAACTATAGAGGAAGCACTAAGAAAACAGGGTAAATAAGGAAAAAATACATCAGCCCATTAGAAGGGAGGAACATCTCA
>SNQJ01S0086843.1:58453-70884 GCA_010110895.2 Picea sitchensis
ACCCTATGATAAATGATGGAAGTTGTCTCCTGGAACTGTAGAGGACTAGGGAGAAAGGATAAAAAAGAATAAGTTCGAAAGTTAATAAAAACAAAAAACCCTTCAATCCTTCTAATACAGGAGACAAAAATGAGGGACCAGGAAACCCTCCAGGAAATGCAAAAAAAATGGAAAAAAGGGGAAGGAAAAGCAATCAGTTCCAGAGGCGCATCGAGAGGAATCGACACAATGTGGAACACGAACGATTTCAAGCTAGAGGTGTAACACCCTCGACCACCAACAGGCCAAACAACATCACAGAGTAAACATTTTTCTGCTCTAATACTAATTTGTGATAGCTCCGACAAACCCATGCCGGACCATGCTACTCCAAATAGCGCTCATTCTCGAGTATACACACACACACACACACACAATGCAATTTTAGCCAGACATAAACATTCTATATATACATATTCTTGCGAAAGCGACAATAACACATACAAATTTAACATATGACTTACGTTCTGCTATCACATAGCATAAAGCATAAATAACAGTAAAAGCATACATGTAGTAATCACAGACAAAACTCATAAATATCACATGATATATAAATACACAAGATATAACCAAACTTGGAAATGATACTTATCTTTTAATTGAAGTACACTCTCAGCAGTGGGTCACCCCCTAGCTGGGACTAAACTCCATCGGACAAGGGATTCCTAAGCTAGGCAGGGACAACAGGAAGTTGCACAAAACAACATGAAGGATTTCCTCCAAGGATACACTTACTCCCACAACTCACAGACTCTCATTCCCCACATGCCTGTCCCACCCCATGAGTGTACACCTTCACTATCACAAGGTCCATCGACTGCTACACCTCCCTTTCCAGAGCTTCAACAATAGAATGGATCAAGAATTCTCATAGCTTTGTAGCTGCTACTGGACTTTCTCCAGGAGAGCTCACTTCCTCAACACACTCTCTCACCTAGAGAGAGTTGCTCATAGGTCTGACAACCTGCTTATTCACTCTCGCTTCTCAACACATGGGCATGGTGATGGTAGCAACAAAAACTAGATGTGGGGAATGGTACTGACAGGAGAATACACAGGCAACCCGCATGTACAGGTACAACGAGGGTATCAATTCAGGCTTGTCGCAGAGGTTCAGAGTGTTTCAAGAATTCCACAATGGTGTTCCATGGTTACTTGTGCTTGCTGGGTACGCTGGTCAATCCGAGTATCAGATGGTGAGCCTGGTTCGAATGGTGAGAATCCTCAGAATGGTGAGAGTGTTCGAACGGTGAGAATGGTCAAAATGCCCAAAGTCGTGAGGATGACCCCCCATAAATATGCATGGGTTTTAGATGACACTTGGATCCCTCTAGAAGCACGTTCCCCCCCCACTTGGAAATCTTTCCTCTCCCTAAAGGAATTTAGGATAAATTAATATCCTCTTTACAAATTTTAGAATAATAATATATTATTCTATTATCTCCTAAGCTTAGCCCTTCTTTCCTAGATTCACAACACCATCCCTTTCCCTACCCAGTGGAGTTTAGTCCCTCATAACTCTTTCTTCATGGTCGGTCTACACACAGTGATGTGTTTTTATTAATAATCTGCATAATTACATATACAAAACTAGGCCCACTGGCCTTAGCATCTAGGCTCTCCGACCTAATAAACACATAAGTCTACCAACTTATAATTACTTGTCTCACCAGCCTACAAAACATCATTAAATTCATAATTACAACCGAAGCTCGTCCTTGGGGTATTACAATTCCCTCCCCTTATTTTTGCACTTTCCTTAGTGCAACTTAATTACACAACATCAACAAGATTTCCAAAATCTTCAAAAAGATGCAGGTATTCTTCCCGCATAGTGTCTTCATGCTCCCACGTTGCGTGCTTAGGTCTGTACCAGGGCCACTAGACCTTTACAAGCCTTATGGATCGATTCTGGAGCTGCTTGTCCTTTCGATCTAGTATGTGCACCGAGTGCACCTGTAAAGCGCCTTCTTGTTCCACCTAAATTGCATTCCAATCAATCACATGATTAGCATCAGGTATATATTTCTTGAGCAAGGAGACATGAAATACATTATGAATAGTCATGCATGCAGTCAATGAAAGCATATAAGCTACTAGTCCAATCCTTTCTAGAATTTCAAATGGCCCACAATATCTGACTGCCGAATTGGAACAGTTTCCCAACTTCAGGGAAATTCTGTTGCTTTCACCTTCAAGAAAACATGATCACCCACTTTAAATTCCTTGTGGGTTTTTCCTTTGTTAGAATAGATTTTCTGCTTGTCTTGGGAAACCTTCAAATTCTGTTTAATATTCATCATTTTCTCTTCCATTTCCTTGAGCAACTCTGGCCCAACCACCGCTCTATAAGATGGGTTGTCCCAACTTACTGGGGTGTTGCACTTTCTTCCATAAAGTGCCTCAAATGGTCTCATCTTCAGTGATGCCTGGTACCCATTGTTGTAAGAAAAATCTACCAAGTGTAGGTAGTCCTCCCATATGGATGGTTTGTCCATCACATACATTCTTAACATATCTTCTATCACTTGATTTACTCTTTCTGTTTTTTCATCAGACTCAGGATGATAAGCTGTGCTGAAATTCAGGTTCATTCCTAGCCCCTTGAATAATCCTCTCCAAAAATTCAAGGTAAATTTTGGGTCTCTGTCAGACACAGTTGTCTTGGGAATACCGTGCAAACGTGCTATTTCCCTAATATAAATATCAACAACATTATATTACTTGTGAGTAGTCTTCAATGGAATAAAATGGGCAGCTTTCATAAGCTTATCCACCACCACCATGATGGAATCATGTTGCTTGTTTGTTCTGGGTAAACCTGTGATGAAATCCATTGTCACCACTTCCCACTTCCACTCAGTGATGGGTAACGACTGTAGCAACCCATCTTGGTGTCTATGCTCATCTTTGACCCTTTGACACTCCATACATTTGGCGATGTACTCTGCAATTTCTTTCTTCATGATGCCTGTCCAATAGTAATGGCTCTTGACTGATGCCACTCTTTTCTGATATCCAGGGCATCCCACATAAGGTACATTATTCATCTCTTTTAAAATTTCACTCCTCAACTAAGGAGAACTGGGTACATAAACTCTGTTTCTGTAAAAGAGAATTCCATCAATTCCCAATTCATAATCTTCAGCTTTCTGTTGCATTTTACCTTGTTGCAATTTAGTTACCGATTCCATGTATTGCAAATCAACTTTTGCAGCCTCAAAAATTCTGCCTTTAATATCCGTCTGATACATGCTAATGGTTGTAGTATGCAGTTCATGCACTCTCCTGCTGAGTGCATTAGCCACTTTATTCTCCTTTCCCTTGATGTTCTTGATATCAAAGTCATGTTCATAGAGGAATTCCAACCATCTACTCTACCTAGCATTCAAAGTAGGCTAGTCAAACAAATATTTCAGACCATTTTGGTCTGTTCTCAGCTCAAACCTTCTTCCCATGAGGTAGTGTCTCTATTTCTTTAAAGCGTGCACTATGGCTTCCAACTCCAGATCATGAGTGGCATAGAGTCTTTCATGCTCTTTCAATTTCCCAGATTCAAAACATATCACAAACCCAGTCTGGCTGAGGAATCCACCCAGTCCTTCTTTGCATGCATCTATGCAAACCACAAATTCTTCATTCATATATTCAATCTTTAGAATTGGAGCATTGGTTAACAATTGCTTCAATTGTTGGAAGCTCATTTCACATTCTGTTGTCCATTGAAACTTCTTCCCCTTCCTTTGCCATGAAGTGATGGGATGAGATATTCTCAAAAACCTTGCAATGAACCTTCTGTAGTAGCCAGCTAGACCCATGAAGGATCTGAATTCTTTCACACTCTCAGGTGTTGCCCACCCTTTAATGGACTCAATCTTTTCAGGGTCCACTGCTATTCCTTCTTTAGATATGATATTGCCAAAATAGTGAATTGTGTTTTGATAAAATGAGCACTTGCTCAATTTGGCATACAACTGATGCTATCTTATAACTTGCAACACCATCCTCAAATGATGCTCATGTTCTTCTTCCGACTTGGAATATACAAGGGTGTCATCCAAAAATACAATGACAAACTTGTTTAAATATTCTCGGAAAACACCATTCATTAAGCACATGAAAACAACTAGTGCATTTGATAACCCAAATGGCACCACTATGAATTCATAATGACCATACCTTGTCTTGAAGGCGGTCTTGCTGATGTCTTCCTCTTTAATCCTTACCTGATGTATCCCGACCTGAGATATATCTTTGAAAATATCCTTGCATCCTTCAACTGATCGAAGAGATCATCAATCCTTGGTAGAGGATACTTGTTCTTTATAGTCACTTTGTTTAACTGTCTGAAATCGATGCACAATCTCAATGTCCCATATTTCTTTTTCACGAACAAGACTGGGGAACCCCGAGGTGACACACTTTGGCATATATACCCCTTCTTTAAAATTTCTTCAAGCTACATTTGCAGTTCCTTCAATTATGGTGTATTCATTTTGTAAGGAGTCTTTGATATTACAGCTGCTCCAGGCATTAAATTTACAGATAAATCAATATCTCTCTTTGGGGGTAGTCCTGGTACTTCCTTAAACACATATTCAAAATCTTCTAGGACTGCATGATCCTCCAGATTTTGCACCTTATCCTTAGATGCTTCCTCCATATGGGTTGCAAATATTTGGCATCCCTTCCTGTAACACTTCTTTAGCTGCATTGCTAAGATTTCTCAGACAATAACTTCCGTGGGAATTCCTTGGACTACTCTCCTATTTCCTTCCTCATCCAAGCAAGTGAATGCCTTGTTATGACAGTCTAATATGGCATGGTTTTGGTCCAACCAATCCATACCAATTAGGAAATCATATGATCCCAAAGGCAATATGTTCAAATATGCCTTGGTACTTAGCCCATTCATGCCCACTGGACATGATTTAACCAACTCAACAACCTTTCTCTTGGCTCTTGTAGCCAGTTGCACCAGCCAATATTTCCCATGCCTGCTTCTTGGTAATTGAAATATTTCCACTACCTTAGGATATATATAGCTATGACTAGCCCTTGAATCAATTAAAATAGTAAAGGCATGGTTATTGATCATACCTTGAACTTCAATCATGTGTGATTGAAACTCAACTTGCTTGTTTTCCAGGGATGCATAGATCCTAGGAATTCTTCTTCCCATGTCCTCCACTGTTTCTGCTTGCTGAACGTGGTGAACAACTCTCACCTTTTCCTTTCTGTGAGGGAAATCCCTATACTTATGATCTCCTTTACAACCCCAAAATTGCATAGGTGTCTGCCTTGGCCTTTTCCCACCTCCTTCAACCATCCCGGGCTCTCTCACAACTAGCCATCCTTGAGGACTATTTCTGAAAAATGGTGGTTTGTTCTCCTTCTACCTCTACTCCCTCTTAAACTTCCTCTTGTATTCCCAATATTTTTGGAAAGTAGGCTTTCATTTTTGCTGATCATATAAGCATTTTTCTCTCCTTATAGTTTCTTCCAGAGTCTTGGGATCATCATATTGGATTTTATCACTGATGAAAGATGGCAACCCACTCAGATATCTCTAGATCTTGACTGCCTCATCCTTAATGAAAGGGACATACTTCAAAAAATCTAGAAATCACCTCTCATATTCATCTATAGTCATGCTGCCCATTTTAAGTTCAAAGAACTCTTTCATCTTCTTGTCATAACATCTCTTGGCTAAGTACTTCTTTTCAAAATGTTTCTTGAATTCCTTCCAAGTCACATTTTTCTCCTTGAGGCGTTGTACTTGCACCAGTTGATCCCACCATATGGATGCCTTTCCCTTAAGTTGGTAGACAAAAATTCTTCCCTCTGCATGAGAAGAATAATTTTTCAATTGGAAGTACTTCCTCATGCCTAGCATCCATGTCTCAACATCTTCATCCTTTGGGTGCTCTCCATCAAAAGTATGAGGTTTGATCTTATTCATTTCTCCTTTCAACTCATCCACCCCAGACCTCCTATGTTTCTTGATAGGGGATGGACTTGAGCTACAATGTAATATCTTATGGGAATGCTTTTGGGAGTGTTGGTGATATCTGCTACCACTCCTTGACCTTCTTTCCTCATCAGGGAACCTGTGGCTCCCTGATTTGTTGGACCCACTCTCCTTATCCAACTTCTTTTAAATTATTTCCAGGCTCCGTATTAACTTCACATTAAAGTCTTCCTATTTCTCCTTGGCTCTCTTAAGCCTTTCGTTATCTGCCTGGTAAATTTGGACATATTTTTGCAAATTTTCATCATGCATATGTCTTTGTCTATTTATTCTCCATGTTAATTGGAGTTTGTACTTTCAACTCCCAAATGGACATCCATTCCTCTAACTTCATTATCCGGATTGTAAGCATCCTGTGCCTCCTCCATTTCTCTGCATTATGGAAGATTTTGGTTCGGTTATGCCAATTGTTAACTCTGCAAAATGTGCAGTCAACCAAATTTTATCAGACTATTATACTTAATAATTCTCCAGAATAACTTAAACAATCTGATTCAACAAAATAATATCAGACTTCATTTTTTGTGGGTCTTTAGTCGATCAAGAATCTCCACGGCTCTATCTTCGAGCCCTGTTCTATTCTACAATTCACTTTCAGGCGCTAGCCCCCTTTTTCCTTCAACCCTTAATTCACATGTGACCACAACTACGATCAAGTGCTAATAGTTGGGTGCTTATCCAGAGCCTTGAAAATTTGGGGCTCTAGAGCTTCAGAGGTTTCCCTTTACGCACATCACAAACATCACAAAACCTTGAACTGGCGAATTCACGGAGCACGGTGGATCTACGGTCCACTTTCTCTGTTAAGATCTATGGTGGATAGGAGCTTCTCGACTCTGGGCTTCGACGGTTTCCAAAGAACATCACAAAAATCTCCCGGAGTGCTGAATTGGCGAACTTGCGAAGTGGGGTGGATCAATGATCCACGGCTTCCCAGAATCCTACAACTGATAATTATTACAGAACTCCGAGCTTTGGGAGTTCCGGACTGTCCATACTGACAATCCTTCCGAAGTGCCAAGTCTTCGGATTACTGCATTTGTTTCCAAGTGTCATTTCCCGATCAACAGTCGAGATTAAATACGCCCCTCCGGGCTTCGGATCTTCAGGGCTTCGGGACTTTGGAGCTTTGGGGTTCTGGGACTTCGGAGGATTTCACATCTGCACACTCCAAAACTCCCGAAGCGTGAATCTTTGAATTCTTCATGTCACTCCCAGTGACATCTTCATGTCACGTCACTTCGGTGCTACAGGACTTTGGGGATTTATCTACTCAAAGCTAACTGTAACACCTTTCCTCCGAAGTACCAAGTCTCCGGGCGATCTGGCGCCACACGTCTACTGGGGTAAAGTTATCATGGCCCTAGTCTGGTTAAATTATTTTCCAAGGTTTTAACTACTTTATGGATCATCAGGGGCCCCACTACCCATGCTCGAGAGGAGTGCCACGTGGCGGAATACTAGAAGCAGACACGTGGCCCAATCAATCGAGTGGCACATGTCATGTTCTAATTGGAATTTCATTCTTCCAAAGGTTCTTAACTCACTGACACATGGCACACATCCCATGTGTCCACATCATCCCTAGTGACGTTAGCAGGCCACGTCACTTCGAGACTTCGGGCTTCAGAAGATTTTACACTTGCATTCCTCAAATCTCCCGAAATATGAACTTTCAAACTACTTTACCTTCTGGGGTCCACATGGTACAACTGTCAACAATTAAGGTGGTGGCACGTGGCATGTCTAGGAAGGGTCCAAATCACCACTTGTGACTTCATCATGTCATGCCACTTCTGTTCTTCAACTTCAGGCTTCAGGAATTTTCACACTAGCACACTCCAATTCTCTCGAATGTCGAACTCCCGAACAAGACAATCTACCGACATGTGCCCTTTTTGATGAACGATCCGAATTACCTTGGGACTTTGGGACTTCAGGAGTTTTCTCCTTAGCACACTTTGTTTCTCCCGAACGCCGAACTCCCAAACTGCTGTGAGATCTATGAATCACAATCACTTGCATGCAGATTTGACGACTGAGGTCTATTTTTCATCGTTGTGCCTTACCTTCTTCTCTCGGCTTGATCTAACGGCTCTGATATATATCCTCAACTGATCCAAAGATCAATCACTTCTCCCTGGATCTATGGTGTAGACCCACTTCGGAACTTCGGGATTCGACCCCTTCTGCTCTATCACGCATAAACTTCGTCAAAGTACTTAGGGGTTAAATTTCTTGCACCTTTTCTAAATCTGACGACTATGAAGGGTCTGCCTTCTCCCGAATAGATCCTACGACCCAAATTAAAACCTCCGGACCAACACAACGGTTGTTGTGGCTTCCTTCCTCTGTAGGTTTTCTTGAACTGCTATACTTCCTGATCTTCTGAACATAGTCCAAGTGTTCACACGGTTCCTTCCTGACACTCAAGGATGCTCTGAACTTCAAATTTTGTCCCTTTCGACAAAAATTCACTTTGAAATATTTGTTTCATTAACCACTACCATGGCCCATCCAAGCTCAGTGTCGAAACCTTGGCTCTGATACCAATTTTTAACATCCCCGACCACCAACAGGTCAGGCCATGCTACTCCAAATAACACTATGATACCAATTTGTCACGCCCCCAGCTACCAACAGGCCAAGCAACGTCACAGAACAAACATATTTCTTCTCTGATACCAATTTGTGACAGCCTCGACAAACCCATGCCGAGCCATGCTACTCCAAATAACGCTCATGCTCGAGTATACACACACACATATATATATTTAATGCAATTTTAACCAGACATAAACATTCTATATATACATATTCTTGTGGAAGCGATAATAACACATACAAATTTAACAGATGACTTATGTTATGATATCACATAGCATAAAGAATAAATAACAGTAAAAGCATACATGAAGTAATCACAGACAAAACCCATAAATATCACAGCATATATAAATACACAACATATAATGAAACTTGGAAATGATACTTATATTTTAATTTAAGTACACCAACTGAATGCAGACCTTCCACGAATCTCCCAGCCTTAAACCATGCTTCTCATCACTCTCAGTAGTGGGTCACCCCTGAGTTGGGACTAAACTCCACCGAATAAGGGATTCCTAGGCTAGGCAGGGACAATAGGAAGTTTCACATTACGACGGGAAGGATTTCCTCCAAGGATCCACTTACGTCCACAAGTCACAGACTCTCATTCCCCACATGCCTATCCTACCCCACGAGTGTACACCTTCATTGTCACACAGTCCATCGGCTGCTACACCTCCCTTTTCAGGGCTTCAACAACAGGTTGGATCAGGAATTATCACAGCTCTGTAGTTGCTACTGGACTTCCTCTAGGAGAGATCACTTCCTCAACACACTCTCTCACCTGGAGAGAGTTTCTCATAGGCTTGACAACCTGCTTCTTCACTCTCACTTCTCAACACACAGGCATGGTGATGACAACAACATAAACTAGACGTGGGGAACGGTAATGACAGGACAATACGCAGGAAACCCGCAGGTATAGGTACAATGCGGGTATCAATTCAGGCTTGTCACAGAGGTTCGGGGTGTTTCAATAATTCCACAATGGCGTTCCATGGTTACTGTGTGCTTGTTGGGTACGCTGGTCAATCCAAGTAACAGATGGTGAGCTTGGTCTGAATGGTGAGAATCCTCAGAATGGTGAGAGTGTCTGAATGTTGAGAATGGTCAGAATGCCTAGAGTCGTGAGGATTCCCTCCCCATAAATCTATATGGGTTTTGGATGACACTTGGCTCCCTCCAACAACATGTTCCCCCCCACTTGGAACTCGTTCCTATCCCTAAAGGAACTTAGGATAAATTAATATCCTCTTTACAACTTTTAGAATAATAATATATTATTCTATTAGCTCCTAAGCTTAGCCCTTCTTTCCTAGACTCACAACCCCATTCCTTTCCCTACCCAATGGAGTTTAGTCCCTCATAACTTTTTCTTTGTGGTCGGTCTACATGCAACAATGTGTTTTTATTAATAATTTGTATAATTACATATAAAAAATCAGGCCCACTGGCCTTAACATCTAGTCTCCCCGTCCTAATAAACACATAAGTATACCAACTTATAATTACTTGGATCACCAGCTTACAAAAAATCATTACATTCATAATTACAACCGGGGCTCGTCCTTGGGGTATTACAAGAGAAACTACAGTCCCAGTTCTAGATGATGGTCTCTCTAACTAAGAAATCCACAAGTATGCTCTATTAAATTATCAATTTCTATATGCCAAATAATTACTTGGAAAAAGTTGAGTGCTGGCAATCCCTTCAGGATCTGGCCAATGACAATCCCCCCCAAAATCTGATTATAACTGGGGAATTCAATACCACAAGAGAGTTAAAAGGGGGATCCATATTGAGGGATCAATTCAGGGAGAAAATGGATGATCTCGGATTTGGACCTCTTCGATGTTCCCCCCTCCAAGGTTTTGTGTACATGGAACAAAAAAAGAGCAGGGCTAGGTCACATTACAACTAGGCTTGATAGGTTCTTATTAAGAAACTCCTTTCTTTCTCATCCAAACAAAGCATATTCCTTGATTCTCCCATGGGCAGGATCAGATCACCATCCTATCTCTTTGGTATTTGAAACACAAAAAAATTGGGGCCCTATCCCCTTCAGATTCAACCCCCTATGGATGGACCAGACAAATTTTCTCTCCTCCATTTTGCAAGTTTGGAGCCAGTGGATGACTGGCTCCCCAATATACATCTGGGAGAAGAATTTGAAGTTGGTGAAAGGACTTCTCAAAACCTGGGAAAAAAATTCTTCGACCCCAATCCAGACGAAGATTAAAGAAAAAAATCTTAAGCTAGAAAAGATTCAAGGGGAAAGGGAGACAAAATAATTCCAACAAAGCCATATAACGTATGAAGAAAAGATACATAAAGAGTACATTCAAGCGCTAAAAGAAGAAGAAATCATCTGGAGATGAAAATCCAGAAGTATATGGTTGAAAGCAGGTGACCTAAATACCTCCTTATTCCATAGGAAATCAAAAGTCAGACTTTGGACAAATCAAATCTCAGAAATCAGAACTCCAGAGGGATAAACCATAAAGGAGTTCGACCAAATCAAGCAACAAACCTCCAATGACTTCCTCAAGATTTATACTTTAGATAGAAGATTAGAGGAAGTCTCCTTTGATTCTCTCCTTAGCCATATCCCAAGCAAAATTTCAGATGAAAACCTCAAACTCAACCAACAAATTGAAGAAACAAAAATCCTAAAAGAAATCTATCAATTCAACTAGGATAAATCTTCGGGGCCGGATGGATTCACCCTCCATTTCTATAAAAAATGTTGGCACATAATCAAGAAAGATTTCATTAGAATGATAAGATACGTGCATGAATAAAAAAAATTGGGAGGAGCCACCAAATCCTCCGTTTTAGCACTCATTCCGAAAGAATATGGAATGTCCACCCTAGATAGATTTAGACCTATCTCTCTTTGTAATATCTCTTATAAAATCATGGCCAAAATCATTGCTAACATGTTGACTCCCTTTCTCATATCTCTAATTCTCCCCAATCAAGGAGGATTTGTGGTAGGTAGACAAATATGGGACAACTTCATCCTAGTGCAAGAAGCAATCCATTCCAACAACTCTCGAGGGGAATCAAGTATGGAAATTAAATTGGATATGGAAAATGTGTTTGATAGATTAGAACATGAATTCATTTTCAAAGTAATGTAGAAATTTGGGTTCAATCATGAGTTTTTATCGTGGACGGGAGCCTGTATTGCTTCCCCTTGGATCAACCCTCTTTTAAACGGACGACCAACCCCCTTCTTTAGGGCCTCTAGAGGACTATGACAAGGTTCCCCGCTTTCCCCCCTCCTGTATGTGATCATGGCAGAATATCTCAATCAAAGTCTAGAATGGGAATGTACCAATAGAATAATCCAAGGAATCAAAATAGATCAGGGCGTAAAACGTATCAACCACTCGCAATTCGCAGATGATATGATCCTCTTGAGTGGATCTTCAAAAATCATAGCAAGAAGAATAAACCAAGTCCTGGAAACCTTTCTCTCAGCTTCAGGTGGGCTCTTGAACAAGGCTAAATGTCAAATATATGTGGAATGTTTCAACTAATAGAATATTAGGTATCTGTAACACCCTGTTTCCCCCAAATTTGTAATTAATCCTAATAGAGGAATCCCCATGCTAAAGCATGATGAAACTGTGAATGAATGATGTGAGTGGACCTTATGAAGAAGGTTGATGAATGTAAATAACATTATGAAATTATATTGCAGGACTGCTGAGAGGGGATGTGCGGAAAAGAGACCACGAT
>SNQJ01S0086844.1:14653-33894 GCA_010110895.2 Picea sitchensis
GTGGGGTTAAGGGGAGATGCGCAAGAGTTGAGGGGAGATGAGTGGAGGTGTGTGGAGTGAAGTGAGGTGAAAGGGTATTGTAGGGTGAGTGAAGTGAGGATGAGTGGAGTGGAAGGGGGAGTGTGAGGGCGAGTAGGGGCTTTCGGATGTGCGCCATCTCATCAAGTGGGGTCGAGTCCCTATTTTGGGATCTCCTCCACGCCTTTCTATTCCAGTGAAGTCGCCTTCATCTTTGCTAAACTCGCCTTGGTCTTTAGTCAACTGGGGACACAAGAAAAACATGTTTCTGACATGTTCCCTAGTTTCCCTAAAAAATAGGGATTTAATTAAATTACCCATTTTTCGTATTTTTCGAGTAATTTTCATTTTTTAGTGAAAATAATCACTTTTTTGTCTTGAAAGAAGGGAAATAGGGGTTTACATGATACTCTAGACTGGAAAACAACCATAAATATGGCATCTGACAATGTTTGATGCCATATTTTTACAACTTATTGCTTTACAATTAAAAATTTCCATTTTTGGGGGAATTCTACTTTTTCACTAAAACATTAAAAAAAACCTATCAAACCTAGCCGCAATTTCCATATGACTCCAATTAAGATGACCTAGTATGAGCTCATATACATTCAGACACTAGGCGTTGGTTATACCATGCCAAGGCCTAACCACCAGCACATACTCCAGCTCTGGAGTCAGTATTTTGAGTGAAAAACTTGGAAATTATTAATCATCCACAAAGGCAGGCAAAAAATAATTAACAAGTGAAAAAAAACACTCTAGAGTACATGCTTGTACCTAAGTCTTAGGTGGCCAATAACTTTTTACAATATCTCATATTCAGGTCATTTATTACAATGGTGGAAATGCGGAAAAAGGTGGTCTTTTGAAAGACCGGCTGAACTTTGAACTCTGTCATATGAGCACCGACTGCTCAATCTTTGGCGGATCATCAGGAAATCCAGCTAGTGCAACTTTGGTGGATAACAATACCAAATACCAAGAAACCAAGACCTCATGCGCTAGACCTTCCTTGCTATGCTCCAAATACACAAGAGAAGGCGAGTTGTGTGTGTGTACAAATGAGAGGAACTCAACCTCTATTTATACACATAATCGACTCCCGAAAAGACCCAACCCTAAAAGGGGCTGATTTGACTTTTACAATAAGGATAACAATAAAATAATAATTTCTTTTGAGCCGATTTATACAATAAGATTACAATAGCCTTCTCGAGGTTTGACCAATACAAATACAAAAGAATATCTTTCGTAGTTACATCGAAATATCAACACTCCCTCTTAACTAGGAAGGTAATCTTTGTTGCCACACGAGCTCATGACCATTGATTGTTGAACATATGAATCTATACATCATTGAATATCTATAGTACAACATGACTTCACAGCCAATGCATCCAACGCCCGTGGGTAGCTCTCAAATAGCTTCAATATGTCACCATGACATCCACTACCCCGCAATGCATTTGTACCTCATCATGTGCATCCCTGTGACTTCACAGCCAATGCATCCAAGGCCCGTGGGTAGCTCTCAAATAGCTGCAACATGTACTTAGGACATCCACTACCCCGCAATGCATTTGTACCTCGCCATTCCCTCTGAAGAGGGACCACGCCAAGCTTGTCCTTGAAATGCTCGAACTTTGTCCTCGATAATGGCTTGGTCAACATGTCTACAACCTGCTCCTCGGTAGTCACGTACTGGAGCCTCACTGCTCCCCTTTGCACCATATCCCTGATATAGTGATATTTGATCTCGATATGCTTCGACCTGTCATGGAACACCGGATTCTCTGACAACTTCATGCAACTTTGGTTGTCACACCAAATGCAGGTCGCCTCCATTTTGTGACCAAATAACCTAGACAACAGCTTCCGAAGCCACTCTACTTCTCTACATATTGCACATGCTGCCACATATTCAACCTCAGTCGTACTAAGTGCTACACATGACTGCTTCCTGCTGCTCCACGAAACCATACTGGAGCCTAAACTAAAACAATATGTTGAAGTACTCTTCTGATTAGGAATATTGTCGGCCCAATCTGAATCTGAATATCCATATAACCCGAACTCATGGTCTGTCACATACCTGAGACCATAATCCAATGTACCCTTAAGGTACCTCATCGCATTTTTGCTGGGACCAAATGAACCTGCCTGGGCTGCTCCATATATTGACTCAGGGTGTTCACAACAAAACATATATCCGGTCTCATGTTCGTCAAGTACATCAACGAACCCACCATCTGCCTGTATAAAATAACATCCACAGTCTCTGAAGTCGTATCCTACAACAACTTCAGATTTGATACCATAGGTGTAGCCATTGCCTTGCAATCCAACATCCCGAACCTCTTCAAGATTTCCACTGCATACTTCCCTTGATTTAGAAAGATCTCATCTTGTCTCTACCATACCTCGAGACCCAAAAAGTAATGCATCATCCCTAGATCTTTCATCTCAAACTCAGTAGCCAGTTTTCTCTTACACTCTGAGATGAGCTTTTCCACACCTATTAGAAACAAGTCATCCGCATACGACAGTAGTATTACCAGACCATCATCCACAACCTTAAAGTAAAAGTTAGGATCTACACTGCTCTTTGTAAATCCTAAGCTCGTTAGAAAATTGTCGATTCTGCCATACCATGCTTTGGGTGCTTGCTTTAATCCATATAAATCCTTCTTCAATCTGCACACATGCATCTCCTTGTCATTTACCTCGAACCCTTGTGGCTACTCCACATATAGTTCCTCTTTTATTTCACCATTCAAGAAGGTTGTCTTCACATCCATCTGATGCACATTCCATTTTATCACTGTGGCCAACGAAAGTATTGTTCTAATCGAGTTATATCCTGCCACGGGAGCAAATGTCTCATAGTCAATGCCCTCCTTTTGAGAGAATCCTTGAGCCACACATCTAGCCTTATACTTTTCAATACTGCAATCAGCTACATGTTTCGTCTTGTAAATTCATTTTGAATTTACTACTGATTTCTCCTTCGATGTGGGACCACATCCCAGAGATCATTCTTTACTATGGACTGATATTCCTCCCCCATGGCATCCTTCCATACCCTCTTTTCTGCAACCTCTTCATAACTGGACGATTTTGCATCCATGATATCACACAAACATGCCACATAGCTGGAATACGATTTCGGCTTCTTACTTTCCATGAGATAATTTTCCGGGGCACCATATCTTTCTACATCTCTGATGAGCTCATGTGCCCAAGCTGGTCTTCTCTTGCGAGAAGACATCTCTGATGGCCTCTGAGGTTCTGCCATGTCATTATCCTCATGAATGACTTCCTCTGGTTCAACTGCTTTTGCCTCTGGAACTCTAGTAACCTCATTCTCCTCCTCATGAATCTCTTTTGCACAGTCTTGTTTTGATTTTCTGAAAGCTGCACTCTCATCGAAGGTGACATCTCGGCTAATCTCAACTTTCCGGTGACCGGGAATATATATCCTGTATTCCTTCGATGTGTCACTATAACCAACAAATATGCCATTCTTTCCGGATGGATCCAATTTTGTCCTCTTTTCCTTGGGGACATGCACAAATACGGGGCAACCAAATATCCTTAGATGGCTGACTTCCAACTGCTCTCGTGAAAACATCTCCTCTGATGTCTTGTTTTCAAGTACTTTGTGGGGACTTCAAGTATGAGGACCTGCAGTCTTGATAAACCTACATACAACTTGTTAAATAATCGACGTTCCCTACACATGAAATTTCAATAGCATGCAATTAAGCAAAATTAACATGCAAATTGTCAACCACATATGTAAAGTAACAAAGGATCTTAATATCCAAGCTAGTTAAGAAGATCTTTCCTATTGGGTGATAGCACCCCTATCAAGGCCAACCTACAAATTGAAATGCATGTAAACACGATACAATTATCTCATAAATTTAGACCATGAACATCAACACCCATAGAATGCTACCATCCACCATGTGACCTCCAAAGTTTTCTTTATTCAAACTTGAAACAAAATTATAGAGATACATTACAATAGCATATGCTCTTTCCCCCAGGCTTTGACTAACTCAAATGAGGGAGGTCGACCTTCCTTTATAGTAAAAAGGGTGAAGTTTCCAAGAGAGGGAGTGTGCCTAGCTAAGTGAGGGATGCACATGAGTGGAGTGGGGATAGAGTGGAGTGAGTGGAGGGTGGAGTGGAGTGAAGTGAGGGTGAGTTGGAGAGAAGTGAGGGTGAGGGGGAGTGGAAGTGGAGTGGTAGGTGAGGGTGAGGGTGAGGGCGAGTTGGACATTGGGATTAGCGCCCCCTCTTGCAAGTGTGCCATCTAAGAAGGGAAGTGTGTCTGGCTTCATAGGGATCTCCACCCACTTGCCATGTTACTCCACTAAGACGCCCTCCACTCTAGTTGACCTACCACACAAGCCTGGAACTCCAGACATGAGGAAACATGTCCTCGACATGTTTGCTAAAATTTAGCAAATTTAATTAAATTGTCCTTTTTACCTTTTTGAGAGCAAAATTCAATTTTGAGTGATTAAAATCATTTTTTTTCCTCAACAAAGGGGGGAATAGGGTTTAGGAGGTGCTCTGGCTTATAAATTGAGCACAAATATGGCATCTGACAACAATTGATGCCACTTTTACGACTTTATTGACTCTTACAATTAAAATTACCTATTTTACGAGATTTTTTTTATTGATTGAAAACTTTAAAAAATCCTAGGGGGGACTTAGCGCAATTTCCATATGACTCAATAGACATGAGTTAACATGAATTCATATACATTTAGACACTAGATATTGGTTATACCATGCTAAGGCCTAACCACCAGTACATACTCAAGCTTTGGAGGAGATTTGAGTGAAAACACTTAGAAATTATTAATCGCCGAATTTCTCAAGCAAGAAATATTTAACAAGTGAAAAAGAGTACTCTAGAGTACGCACTCGCGCTCAGGTCTTAGGTGGCCAATAGCCTTTTACAACTTTCATGCTCAATTCATTTATTACAATGCCCCTAGAGGGATGGAAATGCGGAAAAAGTTGGTCAAATAGATCGGCTGAACTTCTGAACTCTGAAATTTGAACAAGGAGTTGTTCAATCTTTTGCGGCTCGCTGAAAGTCCATCCTAGTGCAACTTGGTCGATAACACCCCCAATGCTAGAAATTTTACCAATAGATGGGTTCTTACTTGGATCTTGCTAGGAGAGCTTCTCTACAGGATGGTCTCCAAGATAACAATCAACTTGGGTCGAAGAGATAACAGACCACTTGGTTGAAGCTACTCCTAAAGGAGTTGGTCCAACAACTTGGGTGTATTATGGATCCCACAATGAGAGTAAGGAGACGAAGGCCCATCTTTCTCTTTTCCACGTGACTGTGTAGCCCCTCAATGGATTGATTGAATATCTTCTGCAAGTCTCCTAAAGAACCCCTGTCAAAGCACAATGAAAAATATCCAAGACCAAGAAAAGCAAACATTGCAACATATAATCCACAATGACACAAGAGATTTGAGTTCTGTAAAAATGACATTATGATCTCACAAAGTTTCAACAACCAAAAATGAGAGGAGGAGCTAGCCTTCCATAGGTTTCATTAAAACGGCTAGTTTTCCCTCTTATTAAAAATAAAATAATTGGTTTGTCATCCACATGTTGGAGACTAAACCTTTACATTAGAAAATGATTTTTTTACATTAAAATAATAACCATCAACTGGGGTTTTCACTTGACCAGTCATGCAACAACTAGTAAAAGAGGCAACTTATTGCTGGAATGAAATTCCAACGGCTAAACTATGGGCCAACGTTCCATTCTTTCTTTTGACTAAAACAACTCCAACGTATCACTTGTTTACCCAACAACTGCATTCTTTGACCAAACGACTAGTAAATGTTGGGTTGATTGCTTGTCTGATGGGCCGAACAGTTTGGTAGGAGGCCGATTTAATTAGTTACTTGTTGTGCCAATGAATTATCTGCTGTAGTAGTTGCCTTAACTCTTCATTTGACCCCACAAAATGTGTTGGTGGCTTCTTTTGGAGACTAGCGGCTAGAATTTAACTCACGATTGGCTCGTATGAGGCGACTCATTTTACTATATTCCTCGACTATCACCTTGCTTTGACCCACGTTCCTTTAATTACAGTGGCAACTCCCTTAATATATGGAAGCTTCCTTATTCGCTTGGACTTAATCCACAACTTTCTTTAAAATATGGCACCTTTAATATATTAAACTTTTAAATATGACACCTTTAACAAGCCATGTCATCATGCCACAACTTTCTCAACCAAGTCTGCTCCCTTCAATTTGACTTTAACTCATATGGATCACTTTAAATATTTTAAATTTGTTGTGGTGAAGTTTGAGAAAGGGGGGTCGGCTCACAAGCAATGTATGATATCACTTTAATATCTCTTAAGTCCCCCCCCCTCAAATTTTGATGATATTTTCTTTTTGATTACATGAGATATTATATACCCCTTTTCATAAATTCATTCCCCCTTTTACATAGTCGATTGGCTTCTCATATAAGAGAAACTAATGTTGTGGACCATAACCTCATTGTCCACTCACCCCCTTTTAATTCTTTCACCATGGGCCCCTTTGATGTGGGTTTAATATGAAATTCACCTTTGTATATGATAAGGGGGTAAACCTTTCATAATATTAAATGATTTATTCTTTTCAATCACTTTATAAAATAAATTTTAATATGCCCCTTTTTGCTCATTTAACTTGAATTTATTTTTGGATTGTTGGAACCACGTGAACATTGTTACATGGAAAGAAACCGAGACATGGGTTTTGTCGAGAGCATGGTCTATTTTCCTTTTTCTACTGAACTTTTCTCTGCTTGTCGTGGTTGGCCACCCTTTTGCTACGTTTCCTTCATAAATGTGCTTGCAGGAACCTTCGACAACCGATTTCCGCTTACAACCCGACCTTTTTCCAAAATTTCAATGTGGCATGTCAATCTGGGCCCCTATTGTATTTTTGGCCCCAAGATGTATTTGCATGAAAAGATGTGCAATGCTAAAAACTCCCTTAATATTTTGTCCATCACAATTTTGCAACCTGGGTTTTGCTCAAGAAATTTTTCTAGTCATTTTGAACCCATGTTGTATTTTTGCCTCGGGGACCACTGCCTCAAAAGACGTGCACTGCATGAAAACTGTGAGACTGCCATGTTGAAAACAAAATGATAGTGCACCATGGCCAAGGGATGCCTACAGACTCAATATGAAATAACCATGTGGGAAGACAGGTGTGCATGACATGGACTGGACTAGGCCCCACAAACTGCAATCACCCCTACATAAGACATGTGGCTTCACACAATCATGTGTTGCAATAGATCCGTGCCACAACCTCCAATCCTATCCAGGACGAGAGATGGTGAGACGGGGACATAAGGGTACTGATCATGATTAGACTAAGTTTGGAAGTCCACTACAAAAATCATCCACTATGGTTTACATGGCTTTAACTTGCATCCTTGGGCTTACAATGGTGTAGCCAAAATAAAAAACTCTAGGTTACTTCCTGGAGAGGTAACAGGTCATGTAGAGGTGGTGTGCCTACGATCCATGTGGAAAGAGGTCCATTGTCTCACATATTTGCTTCTGTCTTACTCAAAGGCAAGGGAGTTTGTCTAGCACTTAGCACCTCCAACAATTGAGATAGGATGAAAGAGAGAAGTAATCAACATAATGGTATTGGGCTTGGAGAGGCTTCACAAAGTCTCGTTTGTAGATAAATTCCTCTTGGACATAAAAAGCTAGTCATCTTTTTTCGGGGTAGCGAAATAAAGTCATAAGGGAACCTCCAATGTCTCAGAAAAAACACTCATTTCTCCACCACTCATGTAAGTTTGAGCTGAAATTAATGTCAATTATGTGCATTTTGTTTAAAGAGGAAATTTGAGGTTTTCAAGGGTGATTTTAAGGCAAATTTTCTCTATTATGAATCGAGTTTCATTCTCGCAGGCTGACCTTCTTTGTTGTCCACTGATTTTTTTCATTAGAGACTTATTTCAAGGAGGATTTTCTTTGTGTGGGTTGTTTTGTTCATCTGTTGGGTATATATATTGCATTGTGTGTTTGTGTGAAATATTATATATATATATATATATTGTCATGTCCCCTCCCTTTTAGTCCCATTGGAGGGAGGGTGTAGTAGCCTAAGGGGGCTCCCTGTAGGCTATTGCCCAAAGAAAGTGAGCTATGGGGTTGAATAAATCACCAAGGAGGAAACGATTGGATTTGTACGGCGACCTTGGGTTAAAAGGAGAATATAAAAGGAGGTTAAAATAACCTTCTTGGGCGAACTAAAGAACAAGTCACTAAAAAGGCGCCAAGTGGCAAAAGGTGAGTAGGAGTCAAACAAAGGACAAAGGCTATTTAAGGAGGAAGTGAGATGCATTATTGATCATCTAAATTTGTGGTTTAGTATATGTTTCTTCCTTTGGAGGCTTTGCCTCAGGCATGGAGGCTTTTGCCTTAGGTTTTTGAGGGTTTTTGCGAAATCCTCTCTTTTTGTTCGGGTTCGGTGGTGCCTTGTGCTCACCCTAGCCCAACTTTGGACAGATCTGTCTAATTATCTGCCTTCTATCTTCTTCAAGATTCAATATTTGCACTATTCTGGAAGCTTTTTGCCTAGAGAGGGCTTGCTGTGAGGTGTGGAGGGTTTTATTGCAGGCCTAACTCGTTGGAATTGCAGCCTTAATGTTTCTTAAAAAGGGGTCGAACTTTGTTTTGGGGGTTTCTTGGAGAGGGTCGAATCCCTGGCCTGTTGAATAGGGCAATCTAAAGGGCAACCAAACCCGTCCTTTGCTGAAGAAGAGGACCGAATTCATCAGGGAGGCTGATCTATTGTGTAGTCTGTGGAAGGTTGAAGGAAGTGTCTAGGTGGAGGCCGAGGACACTAGAGTTGCAGCGAGTTGTTCCAGTCCTTGCAAAGGAGGCCGCCCCTACTCTTTGTGGTTTGGGAAGGGGCCGAGACTATCTGTTGTGGCCAGGAGTTGGCCAAACTATTTCAGAAGCTCCCTGGGTGGATACACTACAGGCCGTGAGCATGCCAGTGAAATATCCTTGATCCCGTGGATCAAGATATTTGCTACTGATCTAATGTTTTGTCTCGTAGATCTGATACACTGGGGGTTTCTGGACGCGTTTTATCTTCAGATCCGATACTCTGGGGGTTTCTGGATGCATTTCAGTTGTGTGTTTGAGATGTTTATGGTTATTGCATGTGCATGTTGTATATTTATGGTTTAAACAGTATATAGAGGATGCATGCAGAAATAAAGAACATCAACTGCCCAATAATATGTATTATGCGACTCAAGCATGGAAATACAATAACATACTAGAAATATAGAGTATAGTCGTCAGTTAGATCTCATGGATCGTCACTGGAATACAAGCAAATAGCATAAAAATACTTGTGATCAGAAGATGAAGGCAGATCTGATGTATGCACGGATAGATCGACAAAATAGACAATTCCGAAGAAGTACGGTAATCGCTACAAGCTGGAAAACTCGTCCGGAAGGTTAGACCCGTCGGAATGCACTGGAAACTGCCCCAATAGAAGCGCCCTGGCCTCTAAACTGAAATGGATGAGTGTCGGATGTCAGATCTGGTCTCTGAGGCATTGGATCTCGACGCTTGGGGGGTTTGCACACCTCCTGGGACACTGGATGCGCCCCAAATGATTCCACCAACGGAATCAACTACTATAGGACTCGAAACGATCGTCTCGCCAAATGCGGAACTAGGTCGGGAGGGTTTCCCCGGATCTGCTCTGATGCTTCGTCTGCAACCTCAAATGTCCTGCCGGAAGCGTTGTGCCCTAAATGGCTGGATGATGCGCCTTGCAAGATTCCACTGTCAGAATCTGATGGAAAGTGGCTCAATCTAAGCGCCCTGGCTGGATCTCAACTGGGTCGGAAGGAAAATGCAATCTGAACTCGGACCTCGTGTAGCTCCACAAACCCTCAATCTAACTTGCTCCCTCACTAGTTGAGCTGTGCACACTGCAACTGGATACTCCTGAATAGCACAATGAAATCCCTGGATGGTATCTCTGATGGGCTAAGGTGTGTTTCTCAACACCGAAACCGATCAATGGTGGTGGTTTCCTCCAGAAATCCACAAAACAGTAAAGTCGACTCTCTTCCTCCTCTGGGAACTCTCAACATCAAATCATAACAATGCATAATGAAGAATTATGTCAAATTCCTCCCTTTATATCATTCCCAATCTAATTCACCATTGACCTCACTTAAGCTAGGTGCTTTTCCTCTTAAGGTGAATAATTAATTAATTAAGTCCCCCTTTAGCACCTTTTCATTCTAATTCTTCGTTGACTTAGGCTTAAGTGACTTTCCCTAAGTTTTTTGGCTTAATTCATTGTTTAGCCATCAATACACCCTTATTTCTCCATCTTGTTCCCTGTTTGTGCCTGACTATAGTTTTTGGGAACACATAGACTACTAAGTCACTTCTTGCTGGCCTACTCTTGGGAACGGGACATCACAGCCAGTCTGCGGAGTGAAGGCTGAGTGACCTCAGAGCAAAGAACTGGGAGTTTAGAGGAGGACTGAACCAACAAGGGGATAACAACATCATCCCTCTTAGCCAAGACCCAGGTTTATGGTCTGCTTAGGTGTTTTTGTAGCACTGTAACAGTCTAGAAATTGGTGTTTTATTTAACTGTATATTGACTATTGTAACTGAGTTAACAGTCCTGAGGACTAACTTTATTTAGGCTGCTATATTATTGAACTGGGAATCAATCTTGGAAGTACTTGAATTCTGTTACTAGTATTCCTGTATTGCTAAAGTTGTGACAACAACCTTTAGAGGGATTTACTGCTGGTTTTGGACACTATTTACTGTTGGTTTTGATGCTGTTTACTGCTAGTTTTTGGGCACTGTTTACTGCTGGTATTTATATGCTACAAAACTGGATTCGGTATTGATTCTATTCATATGTTGGATATTTATAAATGTTCCCTGTTGTTGGTAGAAAAACTATATGGTACTGCACAAATTAACTTTTTCAAGTTAACCTAATTCCCTTTTTCCAGCATAGAAAACCCTAGGTATTTTACAGTGGTATCAGAACTGGTGATCTTGCTAGTCTGAGAGGTATTCGATGAAAAAGAAATCTGCAGCAGTCAACTGAGGTCAAGGTGTTAAAATTTCGCTTAAGTAATTAAGTGTATTATGTATTCTTTAACTTTTAACTATTAGAACAATAATTGCATGCATAAGGATCACTGAAAGAAGGACATCCACAGTATACACCAGATTTATCTTGGGAAACCCTCTTGGGGAAGAAAACCCAACAAAACTTCTTCAATATAGATTCGTCAACAAGTACAATGTCTCTCTCCAAGAGAGATCTTACAAAACAGAAAATAACCAGAAGATAGACCAGAAACCCTGAGCACAATAGAGTAGTGCAACACTAGACCAAGAAAGATAGACCAAGAGATAACCAAAACCTTCCACGAAGACACCCCTCCTTTGTCGTTGCGTCTCCTCCTAATACTTGCGCACTTTTCCTTGAGAGAGAACTTGTGTTTTGTGTGTTCTTCAAGTGAGGTGCCTAGCCTCATATAAATAGTAGTTTAGTCACCCTTTAATTAGGTCAGGGCCGACTTGTACACTTGACACTTTCTAATTTACATTTGACTTTTACAAAGGAACAATAGGGGTAACTTTACAAATACAACATAATATTATTCTTTAGGGTTTTGATTTGGTCTAATACAATACAAATACAATAAGAGTATCTTCTGAAGCTACTCAAACTTCAACACAAGGAAAGCATATTAAGTTGGAAAGATGAAAACCAAGAAGGAGCTCATGGCGAAAATAAAGTGGGAACTAGTGGTAGGCAAGTACATGCCTTACTACTGGGAGTATTTAGCACTGAGTAAAGAGTTTCGTGCAGCTATGTCTTTGTGAGACTATTGCACTACCAAGAATGGTAGCTGGCCCGAAGATCTAGATGAGGAGTCCTTCAATGGCACAAGACGGAAATTGAAGGAAAATAAGCAAGAAGAATAGGCGGATTTGTTGGTGGCACAAGCACAATCCCATGTGGAGAAGCGTACACCCAACCATGATGAGGAGGTGAGCGTAGAGTAGGACCCAATAGTAGTCTCTCATGACACCGTGGATACTAGCATGTTGGCAGGGTTTGTCACTAGTACTGATGATGAGGGGGCAACGTCTCGTTCCATCTACTATGAGTTTGAGAATGATGGTACATAAGCACCTCATGCAACATTAGTATTGTCATATGAAGTCCATGACACTAGCACCTATGACTGACAGGTTGATGGCACACACATTGAGGATGCTTATGATGACGAGGGTGTGCTAGCACCCCCCTATGATGAGCATTCAACGACCCATCCCACTTATGACGCTCATGATGATGATGAGGGCATGATAGTACCCACCTATGAGGGAGGATGGGTGTTGGAAAGATGGCCAGGGGACATGGATCCTTATTCACAGTAGCTATGCATGGAGGATGATGTCTCGCATGAGTCCCATCATAATATGGTATCACTTGGTGCATCGTGCAATGATGATGAGGAGAGAACTCTTATAGATGACAACTCATATCATCTAGATATGGGTGGGCAGAGACCATTAGCACCGCGTGACTTGGAGGATTGCTTGTTGGTGATCAAGGATCGGATCACATAGGTGTTGACCAGGATTGATGGAGCTCGTAGATTCATTGAGGATCTTATGTGGAGAGCTCAGATAGAGGAGAGAGACACAATGGAGTGGTAGGTGGAGTCACTAGTGCTCAGTTATAGATCAACAAAGAAGCACTAGAGAAATTGAAGTCAAACTACCTGCAACTGTTTATGGATAGGGACATTATCAACCACTCAAGTTTGTTGAGGACAAGGAAAGAGAGGTTGAGGAGCTACATTATCAGCTGGGCTTGGTACGCTCTTCACCACTTACAACAGAGACTCCATTAGATTTGGTAGCCATTGTACGAGCGAGCATGAGTGTCACGCTTGATGAGAGGGAGGAGCCTCTTGTGATGGGGTCGGACGAGGAGCATTCCAAGTTGTCGGTACTTGGGGAGAGTTATGACTCTGAGAGTTTAGGTTGCACTCTTAGTTGGTATTGTGGGGATCATGAGCCCTTTCCTTCAGAGAGCACACTAGAGGCTCAGGAGATAGTTGAGCACCTTCCTTGGGGACGAGCCTGTGAGGAAGTATGTGTGTCCATGGATTGGGTGGACAGGTACATGACTGTCATGGACACACTTTGGGATACAAATACAACCATCATCAACAGAGTGTTGGGTTCAGTACCGTACACAAGACATCAGATGGGATAGGACACAGTGGTGTACAACGGTATGCGGGATTCTTCATTGGCATACAATAGTGTACAATGGAGCTTTTGAGCGTTTCCTCCATGGAGACCTCCTGACAGAGGCCACGAGCACACCATTGATTTGAGGTTACCTAGGACCGGAGAGGGGATGGGTGAGCCTCGGGGAGTAGCTTACATCTCGATGATTTGAGCCTCATCGAGGAGTGTCAACAGATGAGGATCAGGGATCATAATACACAAAGGTCTGTTCCCAGATATCATCATGGGATCTTGGTCATGCCCTTGGAGTTGACCAACACAATAGTCACTCTCCAGTCTTGTAGGCAGTTGCCGAGGCATCTTTTGTTGTGGTTTGATGCCCTCAATAGGACATGGGAGGATCACCTGAGCCAGTTGAGTGGGACAGGTAGCCTTGTAGCAACGATAGAGACCATCCATTGGGACTTGGTGATCAACGTATAGGGTGCACAGTGGGAGTCTCAGACTCTATTGGAACAGTGCATAGTGTTTTCGGCAACAGACATTGGGGGTGGTAGACTTCCAACCTAGTGGTGGGATCCAGACATTCATCACAGTGATGGGTTTCTTTAGATGAGATTGACAACTGACCGAGCCAAGGAATTGATGGATCAACATCATAGTGGGGATGAGGTGAGAGGAGTTGTGGAGTTTTTCTTTTCCCTTATGATACCCAAGTTCGAGGTTAGTCGCAGATTGACAGGTGTTGATTTCACTGAGATGGTTTGGCCGAGTATGATCCACAATAGGGAGCTCCAGGAGAGGACATGGGACAGTGGGATTGCAGTTGTTGGTAGCTCGACAACTGACATAGATGGGATGGCCAACTTGTGTTCTCTAGAGTTTACCCTTGGGGTGTGTATGATTGGTTGCTTGGAGGAGCAGTCTTCTAAGGAGTTGCTCATTACTCGACAGTTCATGATCGCTTGGATCATCAGGGATAGTTTGACAGGTTCTTTTGTGAGCATCGAGAAGATCTGTGCTATGAGTGGAGGGTGCTTCGCATCATACAGGGTAGTTTGGGACCCCGGTGACTCCACCACTTACGAGGAGGTTCGAGAGAGTTTCACATGAAGGGACTTCGCGGATGCAGTGTTAGGACATATGGGGGCGTGTACGATTAGTAGTAGAGTAGGTCAGGGCACACTCTTCAGGATGGGTTGATACAGTCCTTGCCCATTCTAGGCAGTGTTATCAAAACCGACACGGTTCGGCAAAACTGACCGGCCGAATCGGCCTTTAGGGAAAAAATGGTCGGATTGGCGGTATCAAACTTTTTTGGCCGGTTTTGTACGAAATCAGCTGGTTCCGTACCAGTTTCGGTTGGCTCTGACTGGTTGCACTAGTTTTGGCTAGTTCTGATCGGTTCTAAATAGATCCCGTACGATGCACTTAAAGGGGCAGATTTTCAAATTTTTAAGGAAAAATAACAAATTTCTACCAATTTCTATACATTATGTAGAGTTTTAGAAACTAGAAGCTGTGTTTTCAATTTAAAAACAAAAAAAAGCTCCTCAAAAGTAAAAGAAATGATCAAAACATGGTCTTAAAATGAGTAACAGGTTTCAAAACCAATTTTGCAGTGGCTGACTGATTGTATCTTCATGGGTCTCTCCCAGTTGTCCACGTGTGGTTTGCCCCCATCAGTTTCACTTCATATTATGTTTATCAATTTTTTGATCTGTACATGCACTTCTCGCACATGTAAAATCTAACATTTATTTTCCATGCCTTGTAAGATTTTCTAAAATGCTTTTCTATATTTCTAGTTATGACTTTGAACACTGCAAGAATCTTCCAATATTCTCCTTGTGGAGAGTCGAGAGTGAATCCCCCGAGGTTACAAGTTTAAAAAAAAAAATGAGACAGAGATAAACAAGAAATAATATGTGTTCAAATGAATCAAATAAGAGAAGGGAGACCAATCACAAAATCATTCACACTAACACAAAAATTATCATTAAGATTTTATTCCGACATGCACTCTATTTACCCTAATATGTGCATGTGATGAAAAGAGATGGAGGTATGAATAGCATACGATAATATGCCTCCACTCCATTAAAAATGGGGATCTCGTTACACACATGTTAACTAGAAAATCAATCAAACTATAACAGAAACTGCAGTATTGCACTTGGTGCTATTTTGGTTATATGCACATTGCACTCTTACTTGCTATATAAATGAGAAACTTTGCATATGTGTATACATGGTTTGGATTCGTATTGATGCACATGAATTTATATGTTTTTTTTCAAATTTTGAATATTTTATGTAGTTTTTGGTCGACCGGTTTTTTTGTCCGTTTTTTTCCCGGTCCGGTTTTCGTTTTTGATAACATTGATTCTAGGACAAGGATGGGGTAGTGAGTGGACATATTGCTTCACAGATTCATGGAGGGTGCAGAGTGTCTTGATTGACCAACCTGTAGTGCGTGTATGGGGAAGCATGGATGACAGAGCTACATCCTTGGCAGGGGTTGATCAAATTAGCAGGCATAGGATTGACTCCCAATATTAGTGATTATCTTCAGACAGTTGATCAGGCGATGGTGGTGGATCGACGAACTGAGAGTCATTTGCATGACTACGTGAGGTCATGGATTGAGTGGCTACATTTGGTCGAGCATTGTAGCGATGCCACTCATGATAGCTTACAGACCACCCAGGATCGACAGAGCATGTGTGTAGACAGGCACAGGGTGGAGCATAGATTTGGGATCACAGATGTGGTGTACTTGAGGGTGCAACCACTTAGATCGTCTCCATGCAGGAGAGGTGGCGCTGAGAGGATGAGGCCATGCCTATTTGGCCCCTTCAGGGTGATTCAGAGAGCCGGAGATGTAGCTTACGAGCTAGAGTTGACAGCGGGTTGCCAGGGATGTGGTATTTACCATGCATCATGCTTCCATAGGGAGTGGGAACCACAAGTGACTGTTGAATTTTCTCACTATGCTAGGCTCAAGCATGAGGTTTATTTCATTTTAGCATTTACTTGAACTATAAAGAAATGCAGCTACACCATTCACAATTGCTGCAATAACCAAGATCACAAGAAGTACCATGCACAAGAATGCAAGAAATATCCTGGGAAACCCTTCTCAACAAGGGAAGAAAACCCAACAATCCTTTGCTATATTCTCAAGAGAAAGACCTCCCTACTCTCTGTGGTTTGGGAAGGGGCTGAGACTATCTGCTGTGGCCAGGAGTTGGCCAGACTATTTCAGAAGCTGCCTGGGTGGATACACTGCAGGCTGTGAGCACGCCCAGTCTGAGTGAAGGCCGAGTGACCTTGGAGCAAAGAACCAGGAGCTTGGAGGAGGACTGAACCAGCAAGGGTATAATGGCATCATCCCTCTCAGCCAAGACCCATTTTTATGGTCTGCTTAGGTGTTTTTGTAGCACTGTAACAGTCTAGAAATTGGTGTTTTATTGAGCTGTATAGTGACTGCTGTAACTGAGTTAACAGTCCTGAGGACTGACTTTATTTAGGCTGCTATATTACTGAACTGGGAATCAATCTTGGAAGTACTTGAATTCTGTTACTAGTATTCCTGTATTGCTAAAGTTGTGATAGCAGCCTTTAGAGGGATTTACTGCTGATTTTGGACACTATTTACTGCTGGTTTTGATACTGTTTACTGCTGGTTTTTGGGCACTGTTTACTGCTGGTATTTCTATTCTACAGAACTGGATTCGGTATTGATTCTATTCATATGCTGGATATTTATAAATGTGCCTTGTTGTTGGTAGAAAAACTATATGGTACTGCACAAATTAACTGTTTCAAGTTGACCTAATTCCCTTTTTCCAGCCTAGAAAACCCTAGGTATATATATATATATATATATATGTTGTATTCAAACATATTCTATCCAAATTCATGAATGGTATTAAAGATTTTCTATGTTTCACTTATTTTGCACACACATATATCTGGATCCATTAAACTAAGATACAAAATTATCTTTGTATTGGCAATCCATTCATAAATACGCAGGGGGATTTAGCAAAGTCTTAAGTTCCTCTACTTATCCTCTCTTTTTCCATATCTCATTTAAGAACATGAAAACAAAAACCATATTTCTGGCACAATTTGCTAACATTGCAATCATGTTTTCCATGGAAAACCTTGTGGGATCCCCCCTCTTCCCTAGGATATCTGGATGGAGGGCAGCTCAACTGCCAGCCACAATAGTGACTCGGGACTTGACTGGATTTGAACCTGTGACCTATGGCCTATATATCAGCAACATGCCGGGTTGATGGTTCAACCGCTTCAGCTAACCTTTGGGGCTAGTAACATTGCAAATCATTATCACCACACCACTGAAATAATTTTTGTTAAATATACTCTAGTACGTGGTCCAGAAAGATTGCGCATTTCTGAATTCTGTTGGCATTTTTGTTTTATGCTAACCAATTACCTTTAAATTTGCACAGTATGTAAACGTCTCTCTTACCTTATCTACTGCCAGAACACTTATTCAGCTTCACTTTTGAGGGGGGTATTCAAATGAATTTGTCTTATAACCTACCCACGAGGATGGGGAATTTGAATTCTCCTTTATTCTTTTGATTTCTCTGCAAATAAAATTAGTGTCAGTGATGTCCATTGAAGGAATTGACAATTGCCTATGTAGTTATCTCTCCTGGGGTCCTCAAGCATGTGGTATTGAGATGCAAACTGTTGCATGTCATGCTGCAAAGCATCTGCCTAATCAATAAATGGTGAGATATTATCTTGTCCATAAGGGTCCTAATTGTCTGGAATCTGGATTGCATTTTGTTAACTGAATTCCATGGTATTTCTGGTTATGTAATTGTTCCCTATTCTTTCCATATTTCCCTTAGCTGATCCCACCGTATTCACATAGAAATGAAAGAAACTTACTGTTGGAATGACAAGAATTCTATCATGAGGGTTGGCACTGGGATTATATCTTTATAAGCAATATTTATATGGTGGGAAACTTTAAAGGAAGAATGCTGTTAATAACTCTGTAAAGATACAGGAACATTTTGGTCAGAATTCTCATATTTTCTATTCATGCATGTGGCAGACCAATTCGTTTCATGTTAGTTTTTTTGGGGTCTAATGCAATTATTGTTGTCTTTTGACCCATCTTATATTGTTTTTGCATATGGTGCATAAAATGGTAATGGTTTCTAATTTTTTGCATCTGTAACCTTGTAAGTCAGTTGTTTGAGAAGGTGAGTATACAGACTTGCCAGAGTGCAAAGATGGAGGAAGAAGAGAATTTTGATAGGCTTGGAAAGAATGCAGTTTATGCTTTTATATACCCAAACTTCATGATTAATAGGTATGCCCTTGGGTTTCAGTAGAAATTTAAGTGTCAATCTCATCAGATTTTGATAAATCAGAGAAAATTTCAATGTCAAGGCAATGCTTGTTTCAGTGCTTATGAGTTTTTTGAGGCAGGTACGGTCCTTGGATGGACACGAATCTCGTCGTTCCACTGGGAACTTCTAAGTGCCAAGTAATATTTGATTACTTCCTAGAAGATTCACATCAGGTGTGTGTTAACTTCGCATTTCAGTTTTATTTCTATTTCCACTGTTCTTGGAATGTTGTTCATATGTAGAGGTATTGTAAACCTAATTAACAGAGCACTTATAAATGATGTGTTGAATTTTCACTATGCAAGGCTCAAGCATGAGGTTTATTTCATTTAGCATGTACTTGAACCATAAACAAATGCAGCAACACCATACACAAGTGCTGCAATAACCAAGATCACAAGAAGAATTACCATGCACAAGAACACAAGAAATATCCTGGGAAAACC
>SNQJ01S0086845.1:1180-11780 GCA_010110895.2 Picea sitchensis
AAAACTTTACATTAAATCATCACCATCAACCAATCATCACATAGAACCTGATAATGCTTCCTGAGACCTCTTCAATTTCTGCAATTATTCAATTCTTAGAGTACTCTGATCCTATATATAATATTACTCAATGTATTCTCTGAAAGTCCTCCAAGTTTCACTCCTTGACTCCTCCCCAAAAATAAGTTATAGAAAGAATGGTAGACTTTATTCAATTCTAGTCCATTCAGGATACCGAACTTGTACAGAATACCCCACACTCAATATTTAACATCTAATTCTAAAACTCACACACAAGAAAATACAGTCTGTACTCTTTCCAATGAAATTTTTCCCACTTCATTTGGATTCTCGATGAATAATTTATGACTATTTTACCCGGAACACCTATTTATTGACTAGCTTCAGGACTGGTCACAAACCCATCTTCCACAGAGTGTGTCTCCATAATTATAGAGAATCAAGAGCTGAAATTTTTACCAGAGGTACCTTGATATGTCTTCTCAATACCATAGATATTTCACCATCTGAATCATTCTAGAAAAAATGATATAGCAAAAATGGTAAGATGACTTGAAAATAACATATCTTAGAACACATCACCAAAAGACTTCATCCTCCCTTGAAATCCGGCCTTCTTTACTTCTTATTTCCTCTGAAATTAGACTTATCTGAAATGAATGTATAATGATGTTTATTTATACCATTTATGTCACTTCCTTTTAACATTAGGTCCAACCTGACACTTTCTTATTTTGTAATTCTTTTCTTTAATTATCTTCAGGGCCTACATGTACTTCTTTCTTCAATTCACTTTGTCATCTTCAAAAATTCATTTCTCCTCAACCATGAGAATCCACGTGATGTGCCACATACCATCGGAAACAACATGATGTATACTATCCATTCATGGGTGTTGTAAATTCATGTGAATTTTCCTTCATGTCCAAATACCTTTATCAATCTTGTGGTCCAAAACCCATGACTAGGGTTGACATCAATGACAACAACCAATATTCCAACAGATGCTACCCAATCTGGTTCTAGTATCTCTTTCCTTCTCCTCTCGTACATATCCTTTTGTTTATGAGGGTCAAATGTCAGTATAGGTCCTGTTGATTTCCTCACCCATTGCTCAAACATCCTTCCTCCTTCATCGCATCATCCCCTACTCTATCTCCCCCACACGTGATAGCTATTATTCTAGATCCTTCATTGCATTTCTTGGCATATATATTTTGTACATTCTGATTTGGGTTTTGGTTATGATTACCTCTTACCTACCAATTCACAAGTAGTTTAGGAAAATATTATGTCACATGATCCAATTCTCTACAATATGTGAAGGTTGTAGAAGGATTGAGGTATTCACCATCTAAGTTCCCTGGTTGATTATAATTGTAGCATATTATTGGTTCTCTACCTCCTCTACCAAGATTCCCTCTTCCTAGACCTTTGCCAAATCCTCCTCATCTTTATGGATTAAATCCTCTCTGATTATGATAATGTAGACAACCTCATTTAGTCGAAACATTATTATTTTGAATCCTATACATATATGAACTGTGCTCTCTCACCAAATAGAATGTGTGACGATACTTCTTAATGCTCGACTGACTTGCAAAAGTTACAAAATAAATTACTTGGAATACTATGGTATATATGCAACAATGGACAATTAGGTGGATAATGACCCCTTTTTTTAAATATTTCATATTACCCTCCTTGTAATGGATTCGATGCTCCAATCACAAAATACTATACAAAAGCGGGGCATTCATCATTATCATGACCTTCATTCCTACACTTGGTACACGAAACTTGTTCTCGCTTATACTTTCCTTTTGTAAGATCTACTTATTGAATGGTCATGGAAACTAAATATGTCTGGAATTGTGCCATACCCCCACCATATCCTACAGGAGATGCTTCCATCTTCATTGCAATATCCAAAGCTTTATGTTGCAATGCAACCTTCTATTGTATCAATGGGAAGAGAATGTGTGGCAATGATGTTGCAATAAACCATTCTCTTTATTGTTGATCATGAATTTAAAATGTCAATCTACCCATAAAATCATTGAATATTTGATCATAGTCCCAAACGGAATCAGTCTGCACTAGTTTGATTTCCTTCAACTTTGGAATGTACCGCAACTAATATTTTTTCTTCTTAAACTCTTTCAACAATGCTTGTCTAATTTCTAGTAAATTCCTCGCTTGTCCTGTAGGTGTAGTACTATGGAGTTTCATGTACCAAACCAATGCATGGCTTCTAAATGTTGTTTCCAGATGAATAATATTTGCAGCCTCATCCTAGAAATTCTTTTCAACCCAAATTGTCTCACATAAAAATATGTGTTGTTCTGGGTCCTTGTTGGCACATAGGGGCAGACCTAGGGTTCAAGCGCTTCAAAAACTCACCAGCAAAACCCTAACTACTAGCCCTTTCGGCAACACCAATGAAGTAGATGAAGTCTCATCTGAGGTAGAGGTAGGGGGGGTTGCAGGACTCAAGTGTCTACAACCGAGATGGGACACATATCTATGATTACAACACTTGACAGAGCACTTAGCCAATAACATGCATTATCTCCTGAAACTTATTCACATTGCAGGTTAAACCCTTTTTATAGATCAACACAGTAGAAATCAATATTAAGCACATCTAATCATTTAGCACATAACATCATCTCATATCTAGAATTCATTCACATCATTAAGTACTAAGCTACAATTTCAGATACATTCATTATAGGCTATGCAACAACACTAAGCAAATAAGCGCATAAAAAAAATTAACAACATCGCAAAAAGAACATCAAACACAAGGTATACGTGGTTCACCCCAGTGTGGGGCTACGTCCACAAACTCTTATTCTTCTTTATTAATATTCAATCTCCTTACATCTGTCTGCTCCTGTACACACAACCATAAAGCGCAACTTTGCACTGGGCAGGTGATCTACGCACAATGCACTAGATCCACCTTCCTCAAAATCATGTTAAGTCACAGAGCCAACTCCTCAATAGCACAAAGCCTTACATACAACGTCTGTGCACCAGGCAAGTTACATTCTCTTTCCCTAAGCCAAACCTATTGTGCACATATCCAATCACTACTAGTCATGCACTAAGCATACTCTCTTCTTACATCACTTAACTACTTATTTATACAATTACAAAAAGGCCTAATCATGGGTAAACCCATGGACTGACATCCCTTAACCCATTACATAAACCCTAATAACCCTTTGCTTGGTCCATAAGCCCAAAAAATAAGTGATATCCTGCAATCTCTGCTTTGCATGGGTGCTCCGTCTTTGACCAGCCCGTCGAAGTCCCAAAAATGGTCAAACATGACCAATGTTTCCTAAAAACCTGGTTACGGGCCAACAAGTCCCCAACACTCACCTGTGACTCATCCCAAGTCACTCAAATCTAGGATGTGTTGCTTCAAAGACCTCTAGCTTTGCTCGATTTGTTTCTACTTGATGTTTCGTCATAGCCTCCTACTCGGAAAACTCCTGAATTACTTTCTCAGTGACAGTCCCTTCTAGGTGTTGTTCTACTTTTGTGACCACTTGTTCCAGCTATGAACCTTGTCCTTTGATATATTCAAAAAGCATGCAGGATTCGTCATGTACCGGCTGGAGTCTCTGTGTCACCTCCATGACTTTGCTTCCCCTCTTGTATCTCAGTTGAGTCTGGTTCTTCTTGTGCCAAGCCCGACACAGAGAGAAGTGCTCTAGTTACTTCCTCCTTGATCGCAATCTTCTCTGCGAGTAGTTGGCCTTTTTCTTCCTGTATCTTTGCATTGTTCTACTCGAGCATCACCTGAATTTCATTTTTCTCCTTCTGTGCAACTCGAAGTTGCTTTAGGACCTCCTCCTTTTCTTGATTTAAGGCCTCTGTGGCCTGCTCCTTTTCTTATTGGACTCAATGGAGTCAAGCCTCTGTTTCATATTCTATCCTTTGTAATTGGCTGGGATCATCCCCCAATTCTACAAATTCCGATGATAAAGGCGCAGTAGGTACTACGCGACTCGAATGGATATCTTGATGTATGTCCTTGAGCTCCTTCTCTATTTTGTCATACATCAAATCCTACTTTTCTCCATGTCTCTGGAAGATGTCTTCTAAATATTCCTCTATAGCTATGATGATGAGATCAACATCATCCACTGTGAGCACATTCTTCTACTGAGGCTTGTTGGCTCAGGTCTTCTTCCATGCTAAGGGTTTCTGCGGAGAAACCTTCCTTTTCTTCGATGTCTTGGCCTTTGTAAGGGGATCCTTCGATGGTGTCACTTCACCTTTTTCTTGCTTGTCTTCTTCTTCCCCTCCTTCCTCTTTGTTCACTTCATCTCCTCCTCCTCCTGCGAGTGAATCAGATCTAGTTCCCTCTGATGCATTATCCTCCTCATCAATTTCTATTTTCTGCACTTCTTCCTTTTTATTCTTTCTCTTCGTGCTAGCTTATCGATCATGCTTGACCCAGGTGACAAATGGACTACCTATGATGTCAGGGTCAGAAAGTTATGCATCTTCCACTGGTACGAGGAACTTTGCTGGCCATTCTTTAGTGATCTCTTCCATGTACTCATCGGTCAATTTATAATAATAATGGAGATCCTCCTTACTTTCATCCATGTGCACAATGACATAGGTGAAGTGTTGGTCTGCATGGAAACTTGCTAACAGCCTGTACTGATGCAAAGTGTTGGGTGTCATCCGTGGGAATGCTTCAGTTGTAGGTAGTAAGCGTGGAACAACGCATTGGATTTCCTCTTCTTCGCCATATCATTTGTGTACCACATGGTGGATAACCTTGTGGCCAACGACTCCGATGGATCAAATTCTGGGAACATTTATCCTTCTGAAATTTTCCAAGCAACAAATGCAATAAGTACTAATAGCCAACTAAAGGGAAACTCATACCCTTAATATTACGCTTCATCTGCATGCCTTCCAGCTCGCTGACAAGGTAAGTTTACCAATTCATCTACATTCCTTCTATACATTTCCATGAGAGGTCCACTATGAACACTGTGACTTGTCTCAACCGATTATTTCTGACAATATTTCCAACAATAAGATGACAAGCTAGGGGCATTGTGCCATCGTGGATGGAGGCTACCTTGTAGCCTCGCTTTCCATTCTCTACATTGCAATAAGATTCCTTTATACACTGGTACAAGGAGTGATATTCAACCTTCCTTGGGTAGAATTGTTGAGAGTGCGATCCCTGCATGCTCAATCTAGTGATAAGGTGGATCATCATGGGATCCATAGTGATGTGCCTATCTAGCCAAAGATAACCTCCATGATAGCACGACATGAGGAGTTTAACACAAGCGTTAACCTCCTGATGTTGGTTGAAGTGAAGGATCTTCATCACGCTCAAGATCATAGACCACACGAGCTCCGTAATCCATGATTGGGGAACTATTTGAGGCTTCTTCCCAGTCGTCTTCATCAGGTACCTATGTGATGCAAGGATCACATAGTTCTTCCATTTTCTAAGGTTGAAGTCACTAATCTTGAGAGCTGGGATCAGTCCCAACTCAGGTCCAACTGTGTGTATCCCCTTTGGGAGGTACGCAATGATCAACGTGTATTGAAAATCATGTAGCATGTTGTCGCGGTTAATTATGCTAGCCAAAGGAAGGATGTAGTCTGGAAATACCAACGGGATCTGCTTCGTGTTAGCTAGATAATCATGGTGTTTTCTTCATTTCTTAGCAGTGTGGCCAAAACGTCGTCCATTCGATCGGGATGATTGCAATCTACTAGTCGATGATGCCTATATTCCTACAAACATGATTTTCTCAGCCATGAGGTCTATCAAAATTTCCTCCACATACATCTCTAACACGCTATGCTCGCCTGACATTCACACTTGTAATCAAGGAGATCAGGTAGTAAAACAAACAAACAAGGTAATAAAATGGACGACGAGGTTTAGAAATAACAACACAGTAGGAAATCGATTCTCTGTTAGCTTAGATATCTCAGTTTAAAAAAAGTGGTCCTGGCGTAGCATCTGATGTGTTAAATAAGCAATGTCATAACGAATTCCTCCAACAGGTAGGAATGCCTCAGTCAATATGAATCAGGTCATTATGGTGCGATCCCAATGATCCAACGATAGTATTTTCGTAAACAAATGTGTTTCTAACCATTCCAGAGCATCATTCTAATGGTCGAGATGCCTCCAATGCTCATATATCTTCGCCATGGAGAAGTTCCAGTCTACATGGTTATGTTATTCCAACAAGGTTCAAGTTCTGCAAGCCTGCCTTCTGCGAAGTCTTCTCTGTAGTTTGTTTTAGTTTTTCTAACTTTTCTTTCTTCTTAGTGATATTTCTTGCCTTCTTTCCAGTGATTTGATTTTCTAGATTCCTCTTTCCATTCTTATTCTTATCTTCTCTTAGAATAGAAACTTCGCACTGTTGAGGGTCTTTCAAAGGGTCCGAAGGCAATACCTCTTCTCTTACTATTTCTGGGGTGGATGCACTTTTTTCCTGCATGGACCGGTTCTTTAAAACTTCTTGTGTTCTTTTAACTTCGACAACTAATTCTCTAGCTATCTGTTGCTTCGAATTATGCTCTTGTTCTTTTATTAATTGCTCGATTTTTCTGGCTATGAGGTCCCTTAATTCTTCCTTTTTCTGTTTTGTAGCTTCCTCCTCTGCTTTCCTTTGGATATGATCTTTCTCAATCCAATTATTTCCTAACAAAAGTGGAAAAGGAGAGTTGTTCTCAACAAATGTAATGACTTCAAATTATTATTTTGTCGATGTTTCATGAGAAGTCATAGAATAATTAGTAACTCTTCCACATAGGATTATCATCTTTCCTTTAAACAAACCTATCCTTCCCAATGAAGGTATCATACCAGGATTTCCCAAAATTTCTCAAGTGCTTTCTGGCATGATATTCACCTGTGTTTCCTCATCCAAGACATAATCTCTTTCGAAGTCTCCTATTCTTGTTTCTATGCACTGCATCCCTTTTAATATCTCTGGTAAATTGATGTCTCTATGATCATTCAATGCTTCTTTCAGCTATAATAACATAGTCTCTGATTCTTTCTGGTTTTCTAACATATCCTCAGTCCCTTGACCTTCTTCATAGTTTTCTTGTCTCATGTTCATCATTTCAACTTTGGCAATCATTCTAGGGAAATCCTCAACTTTGTGATCAATAGATTTACAACAGAGACAAATAGGACCTATACCAGGGAATTCATTATCAAGATGTCTCGATCTCCTACAATTATAACACAATGTCAATCCTCTCTTTATTTTAAACGATCTCTAGCATTTTCTATACTGCACACTGGGATCACAGTGATGGACCTACAATCTGCAAAAATTCTTTCTAGGTTCTTGCATCCACTTGTTATTCCAAAAATTATTTTGATGAATAGGAATACCATATATTTCACTATCTCTATCGAATTTATTCAGATCAAATATTTCTTCTAGTTGTGCCCTAGTTTTTAGAATGGGACAAAATCTATCAAACATACCTAGATTCATACTTCTAAAGAAAAAAATTTCGATTATCTTACCTTTACCAAAGAACAAAGCTTTAATATCTTACCTCTTTTCTTTAGATCAGGTTTCTCTCTTAGCACAAATCTTAACAAGTCAATTAGAATATTGTGCACTAAATAAATAGATCTACGCACAAAGATTTCTCTTTTCTTCAATTCCGAGCAATCATAGTTTCAGGTCCCGACTACAGAACCATTTGTTGGCACACAGGGGTAGACCCAGGGTTCAAGCGCTTCAAAAACACACCAACAAAACCCTAACTACTGACCCTTTAGGCAACACTTGTGAAGACGATAAAGTCTTACCCGAGGTAGAGGCGGGGGGCAGGTTGCAGGACTCAGGTGTCTAAAACCAAGCTGGGACACAGACATGTGATTACAACACTTGACATAGCACTTAGCCAATAACATGCATTAGTTCTTGAACCTTATTCACATTGAAGGTTAAAACCTTATTACAGATCAACGTAGTAGCAATCAATATTAAGCACATCTAATCATTTAGCACATAGCATCAAATCATATCTAGCATTCATTCACATCATTAAGCACTAAGATACGATATCACATACATTCATTATAGGTTATGCAACAACACTAATCAAATAAGCACATAAACGACATTGAAAACATCGCACAAAGAACATCAAACACAGGATATATGTGGTTCACCCTAGTGTGGGACTACATACACCAACTCTTCTTATTCTTTATTAATATTTTATCTACTTACATCCATCTGCTCCTGTGCACACAACAATAGAGATCATCTTTACACTAGGCAGGTGATCTACGCACATTGCACTAGATCCACCTTCCTCAAAATTAGGTTAAGGAACATAGACAACTCCTCAATATCACAAAGCCTCACATACAACATCTATGCACCAAGCAACTTACATGCTCTTTCCCTAAGCCAAACGTAGTGTGAACATAGCCAATCACTACTAGGCATGCACTAAGCATACTCTCTTCTTACATCTCTTAGCTACTTATTTATACAATTACAAAAAGGCCTAATCATGGATGAACCCATGGACTGACATCCCTTAACCCATTACATAAACCCTAATAACCCTTTTCTTGGTCCATAAGCCTGCAAAATAAGCGAGATCCTACAATCTCTTCTTTTCCTGGATGCTCCATCTTTGACCAACCTATTGAAGTCCCAAAAATACTCAAACATGACTAATTTTCCTCAAAAACCGGTCAAGGGACAACAGTCATTTGACCAAACTCCCTGGAACTCAGGAAGTCTTAATTTGTTGTCTAAACCTGCCACGTTGTTTTGTGTAGTACCTCCCCTTGATGATGTTTGTTGAATATGAATTGATTCACTTCTCCCACTACTTAGACTCTTTCTATTCATAATTTATTTGATAACTATAAGTGTTTTTGACAAATCCTCAAATGTTACCTTAGATCTTGGTGATGCACATAAGGTCATGGAATCGACACAAGATCCAATCTGAGTAGGAATTACCGGTTATTTTATTATAGGACTGAAGTGTGACTCCTCTTCCTCTCCTTCTATGTGTAGTATTTCTACAATATTTACCATTACATAGTTTTATCTCCTCTCAAATTCATGGTGAGACTCTCCTTTCTCAACCCCAGTCTTCAAAATCGTGTACCTTCTTCCACTACGCAATGCTCCAAACTCATCTTCTTCCTATGATATAACTTCCTCATTTCTCTACATCGTCAATTCCTCCTTTCCTTCTTCATTCCTTTCTTCATTCTTTCCTACCTTCATACTATCCTTTGTTCATCCCCTATAACCCCTATGTGCGTGAAGCCACTTAGTAGTCACATTCCATCGTCATCACACATTTGTCGCATAACAACATCTTTATCTAGGTACCCAATGCTTTCATAAACATTCCACGCGGACCATTAAATAAATCCCTCTCTATGACACTATATGATTGAGTACAATATACTACAAATTATATAATATAACCCCCCAATATGTTGTTCAAATAGAAATCAACTGCGCAAGAAGTCTTATTACTTACATAATTCAATTGTTTTACTAACTTAGGAGTCTATTGTTGGATTACTAAGAGGGGGAGTGAATCAGTAATAGCGTAATTATAATCCTTTTTCTCCAAATAGTCCAAGTGTTATATCAATGTAGAATTATTATCCAATAATGAGCAATAATAAATGAACAATTACACACATACACAGTACACTAGTGTATTACGTGGAAACCCAAATCGAGAGAAAACCACAGAATGATTTATCTTATATGTCTTGAAGAATTACATTCATTGGAAGAACCAACTTCCTTTGTTTTCCAACTGCAACTAGAAGGAGGCTACAACCTGAGGGAAGCTCCAACTCCCCAATTCTATGGCTACAACCAGAAGGAGGCTACAACCCTCTATGTTCTCTGACTACAACCGGAAGGTGGCTACAACCACATGTCCTTGCCCCATCCAACTACCCTAAATTATAAGTAGAATGATGGAACCACTGTCACACTATCACTGTGAGATATACCACTATAAACATGTACCAATAAACCTGAACCATGTATCAACCATGCATCAACTTGTACCTCAACCTGTAATCAATCTGTACTATAAACAAGTGCATCAACCATGCACCAACCTATACCAAATAATCTGTAATCAACCTGTACAATAAAAAATTGAAAACAACCATGTACCAAGTATGTACCAATAATGTGTCAAATACTGACCAACTATGACTCTTCAATATGTACCAACATCATCAACTATACACCTCATGTATGTGCCAACCCATCAATTGCTTGTCTCAACCATGTACCCAACTTGTACCTCAACCAAAATCCCTCATCAATTTCACCATCCAAATATAATTTGTAACTCTTTAATAGACCTGGTGTATATGATCACATACTTACAAACCTTCCTTAACTTTAACAATAAGAGACTAGCATTTTCATCAAACGTTTCTTTAGTCTTACAAGACTAGTTTTGGATTAGTCAACAACCCTAACTTGAAATAATCATAACTTTGTACCTATAATAAATAAAGATCTAA
>SNQJ01S0086845.1:24557-38996 GCA_010110895.2 Picea sitchensis
CTTTGTCAACACACTCCTTGTGGACAATTCAACTACACTCCTTGCAGGAACTCTCACTCGGACAGAGAAACAATTGAAACTCATTTCCTAACTCTTTCTCTCTCAGACTTCAAACATAATCCTGAAATCATTCATACACAACATGGAAATAAAATGTATAACAAAAAGAGTAAAACCATGAGCATACCATTCACCATACACATACAAGAAACAAATACAATGCCATGAATCTGAATTAAGACTTCTTCTATTAACTCAAATCTTTGTACATGGGTGTTTTTCAAACACAATTTCTCTGTTCCAGCTCTGTATGCTCTTCTCTTGGTAATGTTCTTCACTATCATACAATAATACAATGAGGGTGTCTATATCCGTTTTCCCTCCGCTCCTAAAACTGTCTAATCTGAGAATTCAAAGCTACCTACTAACATAAATGCCTTCTTAGTCCTTTAGATGAGAGCGGGTCGCTCAATCTCTGATTACAATCTATAAGGACGCCTCTCCTTAACTATTACATTTATGTTTGGTACATCCATCTTCAAAAGTTTTTAAACAATTCATCATGTGCCCAACATGCATTGACGCTTGCCCCACGCTCGCTCGACATTGGCAATGCCCCTACATCAAATGGCCTTCATGAGTTTGGATTGTTGTTTTCGGGATATCTTCTTCCTTCATTATAATCTGATAATACCCTAAACGGATATCCAACTTTGTCAAATAGATTTCTACATTTAGTTCATCTAACAATTCATCAATGACAAGAATGGGAAACTTATCTTTAATAGTGATCTTGTTGATCTCTCTATAATCTAGACACATATGCCATGAGCCATATTTCTTGAATACCATTACCACCGGTGAAGACTAACAACTTTGGCTAGGTCTAATAATGCTAGCCTCTAACATTTCTTCAACCATGTGCTCAATTTCACTCTTTTGGGCATAAGGGTATCTGTAGGGCCTGATGCTAGGATGACACTCCCATGAATTAGGTGAATATCATGATCATTATTTCAAGTGGGTGGAATACCTTTGGGAATATCTTCAAATACTTTGGAATACTTATCAATGATCCCTTGGAGATATAGAGGAATAGATGACTTAGATGTTTGAACATCTAGTGAGAATAGTTGTGCACTAACACCTTGATGCCCCTTTCTCAATAATTTTGTCATGCCATTAGAGATTATCACCTTATTGGGTTTCCCTGTGATACCTCTTAACTCAATTTATTTTCCTTCCAATGAATTTCTTGAAAATTAAAATCCATTGTTCCTAATGATTGTAACCATTGGATTCCTAGTACAACATCAGCACCACCCATGGGTATAACAATCATTGGACTATTCATTACATATTCCCCCATAGTAAGATTGATATTATTACATTTTCCTGAGAAATCGATAGTTCCTCCATCTTCAATCATTACTTGAAACTCTGGCGATGGATATACAAAGCAATTGAGAGCTTTGGCTAATTTATAGTGAATGAAATTATGAGTACTACCAGAATCAATTAGGAATATTACCTTTTTCTTTTTGATATATCCTTCGATCTTGAGGGTTTGAGGAGTGCTAATTCCATCCAATGCATTACACGATATCATGGGATTCAACTCTTTAGATGCAATTGCTTCTATGTTTTCATCTTGATATGGTTCTTGTTCTTGTTCTTCTTCCTCTTCACAATCTATGTAGAATAATTTCTTCTCACCACACTTATGTCCCTTACTGTACTTGTTGTCACAGTTAAAGAATAAACATTTTTCTTTTCTTTCCTCCAATTGTTGAGGTGTCAACCTTGTAGGATGAGGTGTTTTAGAAGAAGGAGAATTATTCTCTCTATATATGTTAGGATTGGTCTTTCTAGTAGCCATAGCCATATTTTTACTTTCAACATTTCTTGCCACCTTGAATGCATTCTCTAATGATTTGGGTTCCCAAAGACAAACCTCATGTTGAATGTTATCCTTTAAAGTTCCTATGAATACATCAATCAAGTGCTCATCTGGAATATATGTTACCTTTATATTCAATCTTTGGAAGTTCTCAATGTGCTTTGTAACTGAACCCTTTTGCTTTAGATTTATCAATTGGCTAAAAAATGTATTGTTCCTTGTATCCTCATAGTGTGCTATCATTTCTTCTATGAAAATTGTCCAAGTAATGAGTGATTTGTGAGAACAAAGCCATTGATACCATACAAATTGATTGTGTTCTAAATATAAAGAAGCAATTCGTACCTTTTGTGTATGTGGCACATAATGTAGATCAAAGAATTTCTCCATCTGAAGTATCCATGTGATTAAGTCCTTGCCATCAAACTTCCTCATATTGATCTTAGGAACGTGGATGGTATTTAATCAAAAGTTGGAGTTTCTCCATTCTTTATTCATCTTCCTTGTGTCCTCATCATGAATTTTATGGGACACATTTTCACTTTCAAGAGTCCTCCCTATTAGGAAATTTCCCATTCCTTCCATGATATCCCTTTTTAAACCATCCATATTAGTATCCATTATCGCCTCCAATTTAGCTTCAGTTGAATCCATCATCCATTTTAGTTTATCTTTTGTCACTGTCTTCTTTTGTAATTCATTTATGTCTTTACACATTTCTTCACCTTCATAAAGAGTCCAAGTAGGACTGTCTGGAGGCTTGTTTGGTGTAGAAGTTCCCTTTTTGAGTGGCATGTTGGCCAAGTGTCACTTTTGAACCTTGATTTTGAGGTGGTTTTGCTAGACAATATTTGTTCTACTATATATCCAAAATTTTCGTCCCTTATGGGTATGAAACTTTTTTTTTTGTAGTTCTTTAATATTTCTTCTTTGCAATTCCATAGGTCTGATCAAAATTGGATGTTCCAAGTGGAATTTACAGTAACTTCCCCACAACTTGTTGATTTTTGGCCTTTCTAGGAGATCTCACTTGTATAGCATGCCCTGCACAAAATGATTGGTATAAAATTCTTAAAATCGTACCCGAAATATTATAGATTGTCCAATATACAATGAAACTAGTCTCATTTAATTTGGATACTCTAGGAATAAGTTATGATTGTTTTAGCCTGAACACCTTCTTAAGACTAGTCAGATACCCTATCTTCCACAGGGTGTATCTACAAATGTAATATGACCCAGAAGATGAACGTTTTGCAACATATACCTTACAAATTTATGTGAATGGACTCTATATTTCAGGTTTTGAAACATTACAAAAAAAAAATTATAGTGAAAATTATGCAATGATTCAATTCAGGATGATTCCAGAACCCTATATTACATAGGATGTATATCCAAAAGTATAAGGCCTCAGGATCTGAAATGTTAACCCAATGTACCTTGATCTATATTATAAATATCCTCCAAGCCATTCCTTCTGAAACGTTGTAGAAAACAAATTATAGTGAAAATTCCAAGGTGTCTTAGATATAGCAGCGAAACCCCAAGACCTTGAGATTTCATACCATATGTTAAGAAAAAAATATCAATATAGCATAGAAAATCCTTAGAATAGGTACTCAATGCCTTGAAAAAAAGGGAAGTTCAGATAATAATCCTCTTCGAGGGGGCAACCTCCTTATTCCCACATAAATGTCCAATTACAAGATGATTCCAAATGAAAATGTCTCCTTGGTATATATAGGATAATAGGAGGTATAATTACAACTAATGGACTAAATATGACATAAATAAAATAATATTACTCATGTAATATTCCCCAATTAATGGGTAATGCGCCACTATTTAGGGATTAACATTATTTTTTCCTTTACACTTGGAAAAACAAATAGATAATTTTGATCTTCTAGATTAGGGTTGATTACATATTTATAATACCTTAATTTTGTGCTTTCCTTTAACTCTTTATCACACCACATTTTCTCCTTAAATTTTGATTTGACGTTTTTTTTAATAGTATCGTTATTCTTCAAAATGGTTTCTTCCAGGATTCCCCAATATCTTAGCCAAGACCGGGCATCTTTATGCCATCCGCACTTGAGTTGATGGTGGTTATGAATTTATTTTGAAGCAATTTTAGGTATTTTCTTGTCTTCCATGTTGTTTAACTTGTTCTTATACATTAGTTATCTAGTCATAGCCATGCTCTCAATGGGGGAGAGGCTTGCTTCTAAGAGGAGGATGGGATAGGGTGTATTTCCTTTAATTTTGAGATTATAGGTTATAAAATTCTTTTGCATTTTATCTATCTTTCTCTAGGATTCACAAGAGATACTATAGCACCAAAATTCACATCCATAAATAATGACAAGTGTAACAAGAGTCTTAAAGATGAGTTTCTTCTTATCCCAAATTCAAAGATCAGCTGATTTACAATTGTTTCCAAGCTCGTAAAAATATTTCATCCCCCAATAATCCTTTTATGAATGCTATAATTCCAATTGAGCTTGTGGTGAAAATCAATTCCAATATATTTGTATGAATTCACTTCCTCCAAGTTATTATTGTCATATACAAAGGTTTCATAAGGGATATTATTGGATTTAAAAATCATGACCTTAGTCTTATAAGTATTAACAGTCATACCAATATTGGAGAAAAACTCCTTGAGGATTATTAGTTGGTTTTCAATATCACGGGGACTCCTTTCCATAATAATGATATCATCAACATAAAGAACAAGATTGACGACTATACAAGTGAGAGTAGTGCTGACACAACCTGCTTTTTCCAAGCATTCTTCTAACTTGTCAATGTATATGCCCAGAAGGGTAAGGGACAAGGGACAACCTTGTTTGACTCTGATATTGCAGTTAATCTCTTTTGACCAGCCCTCAGTGTTTTTAAACTTAGCAATAAAATTATCATACATCCTTATTGCAACAGCCCTAAGCTCGAGAGGCACTTTTATCTCTTCCAACCTATTCCAAGCGTTTTTCCTAGGAACCATGTCAAAATCTTTTCTAAAGTCAACAAAACAACAAAAAAAATTGGTTTTAGTATTTTGGAACTCCTCTGCAATGATCCTAAAGGTAACAATATGGTCCATAGTTGAATGATATCTCCTAAGTCCATCCTGGCCTTTAGATATTATGGCGCATGTTTGAGGCTTGTATCTTGGATACTTTGGTACATGTTTGAGGCTTCTATCTTGGATCTTTTGGAACATGGTTTGAGAAATGTTTAAGGTATATCTTGGAGGCCTTTGGTACATGGTTTGATGCATATCTTGGTGATTTTGGACATATGATTTGGGGGATATTATTAGTGATCTTTGAATAAGTTTATGTAGTTATTATAATTGCACTAGCTTTGATGATGATCATGTATCAATATCAGTACCGACATCAGTGATAGGTTGATGATCAATGACAATAAAAATGAAAATTCAATTATTAGTGATGGTATAAATGACAGGTTCATTATCAATGACGATAAAAGTGATAGGTTGATTATTAGTGACAATAATAGTGACAACTTGATTCTCTTATTTATATTCAAAGGAGGAAGGAAGGGGAAAGGAAAGGGATTAGTATCTTCCTTCAAGTTGGTTCCTAAGAAACAAATAAATTTGGGTGGTGCACGAGAATATTGGTGTCTTCATGTAGCATGTTGATACTTGCAGGGGATTTGCATCTTCCTTTGACTTGGTGCTCATAAAACTAGGGGGTTGGAGCTTCATTCCAGTTGGTGTTGGAAAATCTACGGAATCAAAGCTTCCTTCAGGCTGGAGCTGTAAACTAGAGGGATGGAACCTCCTTCTAGTTGGAACTAGAGAATCTAGAGAATTTTAAACTCCTCTAGGTTGGATCCGGTAAACTAGGGGTTTTTAGCCTCCTTCTAGTTGGTGCTTCATGTGAATGTAATATTCAAGATATATATTAAAAGTATTCAATGGTTTTCACCCATTTGTCTTTCCACATAAAATTATTATCTATTGTGCATCTATGGTTATGTGTTTATGATACCTTCAATGCAATCATATAAGTGATAAATTGTTGATAACTAAATTTTTACATGTTATGGTTAAAAGTGGTAAAAAGTGCCTAATATTGATTCACCCCCCTCTCAATATTAGTGAATATTCCAAAAAAGTTCATTAACTTCATTGTAATTAGATTACCATGATGCATTAATTTCAATTATGCCAATTTTATATTAACTTTAATTCTATATTGCAATATTCATATGAACTACATGCATTGATTTCCATGTACATGCATTTCTTTTAGTGTTTCAACATTAGATTTAGTATGTGTTGCATTGATTTCAATATTTTCCTTCTTCCATACAAGGCTACATTTAAAATTGTGTTATAGTAATTCAAGTTATCTTTCCTCAAGTTGAAGCTAGGGTCATGCATACATCAAATATATGGATTAACACATGACTTGTCAATGCTTCTCTTGGATTTGTAGAACAATTTGTGTATAAAATTGGAATTTTAACCCAGAACCACCCTCATATGTTTTAGTAATATTTGATAAGTATGTGGGTGTTCCATGTGATGAATTATTTCCTCAAGCAATTCCTTTAAGCCTATTGAAAGAGGTAATACAAAAAAAACTTCCTTTGGAACTTGTTTTGGTCTTAACAATCCACAACTCATAAGGATTGATGTTGGAGAAAAATATTACTGGAATTTGGAAGAAAGAGGGATAGAGTATGATGTTTACTACAATATATTGAGTTAAATATTTTAATGGTCTATGATTTCAACCTCTCTTTTCATATGATTGATATCAAAAGATGGAAAAACTACCAGTTGTGACTATAAGAAAAGTACAAGAATATAGATTGAGATTGATGATAATGTAAACTATTTTTAATTGATTACATTCTTATTATTCACATTTTTCATCGTTCAACATTTTTATTTTATTTCTATTCAACTTATTCCTCATGTAACTCTTGAAGTATACTTCTAAATAATACTCCCTATGTTATCAATAAGCTGAGGAAATTGAGTAAATTTAAAATGATCAAATTCATATCAGACATATACATATACATAGTTTTGATCATCTACAAATTGTGTCATTATACTAAAAATTGAAGAATATAGATTTACATTGATCCTTCTTGGTAATACTCTCTATAATTTCAACTATTTCAAGAAACTAAGTAAATTTCGAATAATAAAATTAATCTCAGTCTCATATATATATTGTTGATCATATACAAATTGTGTGACTATAATAAAAACTGAAGAATATAGTTTGACATTGATCGTTTTCGATAATACTCTCTATAATTTCAACCAAATAAGGAAAGTGAGTAAATTTTAAATGATCAGATTAATCTTAGACATATACATATACATAATGTTCATCATCTACAAATTTTTTATGATCACCAACTACTGAAACTAGCCTAGATCCATCTTAACCTCGGCACTATCAAGCGTCAAGAGAGATCAAATCTCTCAAGGTGCAAGCCTTTCCTCAAGTTTTTCACTCTAAAAGAGTTTTTCACCTCGGGAAATTTGATCCCTCTTGATACTTAATAGATCCAGGTTTAAGATGGATCAGGTTGGTGTAACCTCAATACTATAATACAATAAGTCCAATCATGTTACTAGTGAGCCAAGAGAATCTTTATAAACCCCTAGTAGATGTGACCGCTATAACAATAATAATTTTTTTTCAATATAAGATAGAAAAAAATATCACATCAACTCATAATTAATAGAAATATATAGAAATATTTGTTATAAATAAAATATGAAAAAAAAAAAAATCATTAATTTTTCTTTCTATTTTCCAAATGGCATATTTAGTGATTAATAGAAATATATAGAAATATTTGTTATAAGTAAAATATGAAAAAAAAAAAATCATTAATTTTTCTTTCTATTTTCCAAATGGCATATTTAGTGATTTTAGATTGTCATTTTAGCTTAGAGATTTCATAATACCAATTTTAAAGTAGTGATTTTAGAGTCTATTTCAAACTGAAGATTCTGATTTGCACTTCATCGTAATGATTTCATACTTGACAATTTCATATTAGTGATTTTAGTGTCAATTTCAAACTATATATTTGAATTATAGGTAATACATTGTTTATCTTTACCTTTTTATTGTAATATATTGTTTCTTTGTACTATTTATTGCATTGTATATTTCAAACTTGGGCGTTTCAGCTAAAACATCTTAGCTAAATCACAACTCTATGGAATTTGATCTTAATCATATCATTAATATAGACATTTATAATTGTAGAAATTGAGTTAAATTGTTTTCATCATTCCACATAAACAAAAATAGTTTAACATTATATTCATAATAGAAAAAATTAAATTAAATGTGTTTTCATGATTATACATACCAAAAAAATTTAAAATTATTAAACATTTTTTGCTCATTGCATATACAAATAAAATCAGTTTAACTTTATAATAAAATTAGAGTACAATAACATTAAAGTTGTGAAAATTAGAAATATCCTTTGTGGTTAACTTGCAATACAGTCCATCAACATATTTGTATTTGGGAAAAAAAATATTATTCAAAGACATTCTCCATATAAACAAAATCATCAATACAATGATAAGCATCACACAAGGTAATAAAACTAGAGTACAATAATATCAAATTTGTGAAAATTAGAAATATCTTTTGTGGTTAATCTATAATACAATTCATCAATGTAGTTGGATTTGAGAAAAACAAATATTATTAAAAGGGATTTTCCATAAACAAAATCATCAATACAATGATAAAAGCTTTGAAGTTGAATCCAAGTGCTAAAAACTAATTTAACATAATTAATCATGTTTTATCTCTATCGTTTCTCTGTCTCAGAATTAAGAGTAACATGTACAACATAAAAATAGAAAACTTTGAAATACAAATCGATATTACCTCTTAGAAAATACTTACTAAATACAAATAATCCTAGAATCCCACATATGTGTGTATTTCCAAGACATATTAAATACCACATTATAATGATGATTGTTTGTTGTGCAACACATATGTGTGTATTTCCAAGACATATTAAATACCACATTATATTGATGATTGTTTGTTGTGCAACACATGAATGTAGACATTTTTTGTGGGTATACCATTATTGATAGACATACATACATATGAGATGTGTCATATGCTTTTCAAGCTTTCTCTTTCTAAATGTGTTTGTCAATGTATGGTTCTAAATGTTGGATGGAAATTTTCAAACAAGTTAATTCTTTAATTCTTTTACCATGCATATGTTGGATATGGTGCATTTTTTTCAATAGTTGTTGCAAATGATTAGGATGTGAGAAACATTGTCACGCTAATAGATGGTCACCAAAAGTAGTTTTTGTTTGTGTTTATTGTATGGATTTTTCCTTAATAGTTTAGTTCTAACTCCCAAATATAATAAGTATGTTGACCTTTATTACTTTAAGTTTAGTTCTAACTCCCAAATATGATAAGTATGTTGACCTTTATTACTTTAAGTTAGTATTATATAATCCATTACATTATTTCCACAATGATATAGGACAACAATTTAACGATACATTATTTCCACAATGATATAGGACAACAATTTAACGATAGAAATCACAATCCAACTCCAATAGAGGTATTACACTAAGTTGGTATTATATAATCCATTTCATTATAGGCCAACGATTTAACGATGTTGGTATTATATAATCCATTTCATTATAGGCCAACGATTTAACGATAGAAATCACAATCCAATTCCATTAGAGGAACAAGTTGATTTTAAAGATGAAGAAAAGACGATTATGTAAGTATTCTTTCTGTAAAGTTATCTTTGATGCATGAGTGGGAGATCATATCATGGATTTATAAGAATAAATATATAAATCCCATTGAATTTGGCATGCTTGGATTCAAATGCCATAATGTTATGGATAATTTGAACTTTAATTTTGTGGATAATGACACTTCCAGTCATGCACTACATTTTATATTTCAAAATTCATAATTGAATGTCATTATTTCTCATGACACACTAAAAATTGAGCGTTTTCCCATGAAGACCCTCTTGCTTCTTTTGGCCTGAATTGTTGTTGCAACATTGAATATATATGCATTAATAGTGCACTCTATACTTCATATACTTATTGTAGACATGGTAAATTTTGAAGATTCACATTTTATTAACTTGCAAGAAGAGGTGTGAGATATCAAATATATGTTTATTGATGATTTGGATTTTATTATTAGGGATAAATCTATAAACAAAAATTGATCGTCAACTTGATCCACCATTTTTCTAAAAATTCATATGTTCCTTAAACATGCATATGTGTGTGAAGGTGGCATGAAATAATTATGTAAAGTATTCATTTCATAATTGTTGTAAGTCTTGATATAGTGTTCAAGTAGCATGGACAAAGTGAAGATAAAAAATGTTTTCAACATTTTCTAGTAAATGTTAGAGATACAATTCCAAATGTGGATGATTGGAAATTACTAATGAGTGCTACACATGTTTCTTTGAATGGTTTCACAAAAACCTCATTGGAACTTACATAATAATGTTTCCTCCATTAAATATGGAGCGTGATTAAGGCATATTCTTAATGATTAAGGAATATGCTTAATAATGTTTCCTCCATTAAATATGGAATGTGATACAGTATATGGTTAATGCAGTTGTCATGTTTAATGATTACAGTTCCAAAATTCACTCTTTGTTAAGTGTTTTGTTCATTGTAGTCAACCTTATGTTATTTCTTCTAAAGTTACAATTGAGAATTCATCTTTGTTTGATGCTCTTACTTGTAATGGGATTTTCTCTTTTTTGTCTTACCATCATCTAAATACTATTTATTGTTGAAGGATATGCTTACTTTTACTTCATTCCCTCGGGAGTACATTAGTTTTATTAATATTCATAGTATATTTTAGGATTTGACCCCATTTCCCAATTTTTTCTTCCTCTTGTTTTTCTTACCATCCCTTTTAAAAACCTAAAAAAACTTGTCCTATTTCATAATCTAACCTTTGTGTGTTCATTGCCAAATCGTTTTGAGAATTTTCAGTCTCTACATGTTTGAGAGAGCCCTCTCAGGTTGGAAGGGTCATAATCCAACTTAAAGATGGTTTGTAGGTTACCTTGGGATTTCTTTGATGCAGCCCAAAGAAATTACCGAGTGCTAACATGTTGCATTGATTTCAATATTTACTTTCTTCCATACAAGGCTATATTTAAAATTGTGTTATAGTAATTCAAGTTATTTTTCCTCATGTTGGAACTAGGGCCATGCATAAATCAAATATATGGATTAATGCATGAATCGTCAATGCTTCTCTTGGAGTTGTACAACAATTTCTGTATAACCTTGGAATTTTGCCCCCAAAACCACCCCCATATGTTTTATTAAGATTTGATAAGTATGTGGGTGTCCCATGGGATGAATCATTTCCTCAAACAATTCCTATTACGCCTATTGAAAGAGGTAATAACAAAAAAAATCATTTGAAACTTGCTTGGGTCTTAACAATCCACAACTCACAAGGATTGATATTGGAGAAAAATATTATTGGTATTTGGAAGCAAGAGAGATAGACTATGATGTTTGCTACAATATCTAGAGTTAAATATTTGAATGGTATATGATTTCAACGTCCCTTTTCGTATGATTGATATCAAAAGACGGAAAAACTGGCAATTGTGACTATAAGAATATAGGTTGAGATTGATCATAATGTAAACTATTAATAAGTGATTACATTTTTATTATTCACATTTTTCATCATTCAACATTTTTACTTTATTTATATTCAAATTATTCCTCATGTAACTCTTGAAGTATACTCCTGGATAATACTCCTTATATTATTAATAAACTGAGGAAATTGAGTAAATTTAAAATGATAAGATTCATATGAGACATACATATACATAATTTTGATCATCTTCAAATTGTTTCACGATACTAAACATTGAAGAAGATAGATTTGCATTGATCATTCTCAGTAATACTCTCTATACTTTCAACCAGTTCATGAAACTAACTAAATTTCGAATAATAAAATTAATCTTAGGCATACACACACACACACACACACACACACACACACACACACACACACACAATGTTCATTATCTAGAAATTGTGTGACTATAATAAAAACTCGAGAAGAAAGTTTAGTATTGATCCTTCTCGATAATACTCTATATACTTTCAAACAACTAAGGAAAGTGAGTAAATTTCAAATGATCAAATTAATCTTAGACACATACATATACATAATGCTAATTATCTACAAATTTCGTGTGACCACCAATGACTGAAACCGACCTCGATCCATCTTAACCTCGGATCTATCAAGCGCTGAGAGAGATCGAATCTCTCGAGGTGAAAACATGTCCTCAAGTTTTTCACTCTAAAAGAGTTTTTCACCTCGAGAAATTTGATCCCTCTTGACACTTAATAGATCTAGTTTTAAGATAGATCGGGTTGGTACTATAACACAATAATTCCAATCCTTTTGTTAGTAAACCAAGAAAATCTTTATAAACCCCTAATAATAATAGTAGATGTGACATAATAATATTTTTTTCAATATAAGATATAAACAAATATCACATCAACTCATAATTAATATAAACAAATATCACATCAACTCATAATTAATATAAATATTTGATATAATTAAAATATAGAAAAAATAAATAAATCATTAATTTTTCTTTCTATTTTCCAAATGGTATATTTAGTGATTTTAAATTGTCCTTTTAACGTAGAGATTTATTAATAGCAATTTTAAAGTAGCCATTTAGAGTCTATTTCAAAGTGCATTGTATACTTCTAGCTTTGTATATTTATAGCTTAGGTTTTTATGCTAAAACATCCTAGCTAAATCACAACTATATGACATTTTATCTTAATCATATCATTAGAGATTTATTAATAGCAATTTTAAAGTAGCCATTTAGAGTCTATTTCAAATGGCATTGTATACTTCTAGCTTTTTATATTTATAGCTTGGGTTTTTATGCTAAAACATCCTAGCTAAATCACAACTAACTCTATGGCATTTTATCTTAATCATATCATTAATACATACATTTATAATCTTAGAAATTAAATTAAAATTGTTTTCATCATTCCACATACCAATAAAAATAGTTTAACATTATATTCATCATAGAAAAAAATGAATTTAATGTGTTTTCGTGATTATACATACAAAATATATATATATTAATTTTCTTTTTCCTTATTTCACATACAAATAAAAATAGTTTAACATTATAATAAAATTAGAGTAAAATAACATTAAAATTGTAAAAATTATAAATATCCTTTGTAGTTAACCTACAATATATCAACATAATTGGATTTGGGAAAACAAATTATTATTCAATACATCAAAGTATTTGGATTTGGGAAAAAAAAATGTTATTCAAAAGGATTCTCCATAAACAAAATCATCAATAGAATGATAAACGTATGGAAATGGTACACTTAAGGTTATCTCTATAAATTGTTGGAAGGACAGGATAAAGGAGCTCATCATGTATTTTTCGAAAATTACTTTTGCTCATGTATAGAGAGAAGAGAATCAAAAGGTCGACTTCTTATAAAAAAAAGCCCTCTCATTGTGTCCAGGGAAAATAACATATAATAAGTGGGAAAGAAGTCATGAGGGCCCAAAACTCTTTTAAATATGTACTAGTAGTCTTTCTGGGGGATTTTCTCATGCGCTGTTTTTTTTGCAAGAAAGGGTGTTTTTTTTTTCCATTATCTATGTATGAAAGACAAAAAACTTTTTTGAAAAGTTTGTTTATTGTCTGCAAAGTTTGGTGCTATTTTTGTAAGGAAATTGGATATTTCCATATAGATTTTGTTAGTGGATAGGAATATGAAACTCAAGAAGCCCTTGATGTAATGTTTTATTATGTGAACAGATTCTATTAATATAAATATAATGTGTAATTTTCAATGGAAAGAAAAAGGTAATAAAATTAGAGTAAAATAACATTAAAGTTGTGAAAATTAGAAATATCCTTTGTAGTTAATCTATAATATAATCAATCAATACAATCCATCGATGTATTTGGGAAAAAAAATATTATTCAAAAAGATTGTCCATAAACAAAATCATCAATGCATTGTCCATAAAGAAATTGTCTACCATTTCTTTGTCTCGAGATTAAGAGTAACATGTAAAACATACCAATATCAAATTTTGAAATGCAAATAGATATTACCTCTTAGAAAATACTTACTAAATACAAATAATCCTAGAATCCCACATATGTATGTATTGCCCAAACATATTAAATACCACATTATAATGATGATTGTTTGTTGTGAAACACATGCATGTAGACATTTTCCGTATGTATACCAATATTGATAGACATACATACATATCATATCAGATGTGTTATATGTGTTTGAATCTTCCACTTTTTAAATGTGTTCGTCAATGTACGGTTCTAAATGTTGGAATGAAAATTTGCAAACAAGTTAATTCTTTAATTCTTTTCCA
>SNQJ01S0086846.1:0-14005 GCA_010110895.2 Picea sitchensis
TCATCTTGTACTTGAACATTTAAGTGGGATAAAAGGAGGTTTCCCCCTCGAAGAGGCTTATTATCTGAAATTATCTCTTTTTCAAGGCGTTGAGTACTTTTCCTGAGGTTTTTATATGCTATATTGATGTTTGGTTCTTAACAAGGTTTCATAACAGTATGGTTTCATTACAATTTAAATGTTAAATTGATTAGAGGAATGGAATCGGGCATGATTTTAAAAGAACTCGTGTCTGTGTTTGATTTTAGGATATAATTCATGGACAATGGTTGATTTTTTTATGCTGAACAAAGTGGAAACACATGACTGTGTTTTCATTTGAAATTTGTTTTAAATATAATGGGACAAATGAGAGGGAACAAAATTCTAATACATGTTGTTTTGGAAGGCATATTATTTTTAGTATCATGACACTGTGTTAAAAATTCAAATGTGAACGGTGAGCAAATTAACACACAGTAATGGTTAAATTATACACAATAATTGTTTAATTGATCTAAGAAACTATTTGGTTAGTGTTAGATCATTTACATTAAATACATAATTGTTCTATGGATTACTTAATTTATTTAATGAACAATATCCGCTTTTTTCCCCTACCATTATTTCACTTTTCATTGATTACAATCCCATCGCCTTCCCATTTTCATTACTCACTCCATGTTCCTAAAATTTAATTACAGTTAAGAGGAACTTTGTATTGTAACAGTTTGAAATCACAGTTTCTTGGATGGACTACAGTGATATGTTCTTTGGTTTACATTACAGTTGATTGTTTGTTGTCTATGAGCAGTAACCATGATCTTTCCCCCCTCATTTTAACATTTTTCGCTCAATACAACCCCCTCGCATATCCCATAAACTTTATTCACCCCCTGCTGATTGACAACGATTAAACAATTTGTATGGATTGGATTGCATGAGTCTGATATGTTGTTGAGCCCAAATTTATTTCATATTTTAAAAAGAGTTTTCATGTTTGGTTGTTAAAGAAACTATTTTCTAATCAATCATGCATACAAGAATGATCTTTTTCAATTGAGGTAGCCATGGCATAGGTAACCGAGGAAGAGGTAATTGGAACAGGGGCTCAAGAAGGCAAAGATTCTCCATACAGTTTGATGTTGACTCGAAAGAGTTAGGCCAGTTATTTCAAGATGGGTTTTTTAATTAGATTGGGCAATGAGTGGTCCAACCTAATCCTGAAATAACTCCCTTCCAATCCCCATAGGCCCTTGGTATCCCCATGCATCCTCATGTCACATTACAACCCAAAGTTCCCAAAAATGAAAGATGGAAAGAGATTTCCCACCCAACAGTCTCTCAACATCGTGGCTAGCCCAATTTTTCTTTACCTACTCCCCTGCCTATAAATAAAATTGTCCAAGATACCCCTGTCCACTCACCAGTTCAGTCTTCCGATGTGAGTAAAAGGTTTAAAATTGAGGCCCATCGTGCCCCTGACAAAGGAAAAGATGGTGTTTCCCCTTCCTCACCCTCCAATGGCTTTGATAAATCTGTGTCCTCCCCCATGCATTTGAGGGATGATTTCTCTCATGTGATTAATGAGATTATGCCTAAAGTCTCAACAAATCCTAAGGAAAATTCAAAGAGATCAAAAGGTGGAAACAACAACAAAGGAAGGATTGCCTCTCGGAGTGGGAAATATGGATTTTAAGTTTTATTTTATTTATTGTTGATGACAGTTGAATTCATAAATTTTGGACAACATGCTATTTTTGGATATATATGAGTAATATATTTTGGAAATAATTCCAAATATCATTGAGATAAATTGTCAAATATGAATGTGATAATGGGAGTCACAAGGGGGGATGTTCTGTTTAATTAACTAGTTGTGTTATGATTGTTAAAAGCTAAAGGGAGTCACAAGGGGTCCCACCTACTAGTTATTATTTATTTAAAAAACCCTTATTATGATTTATTACTTCCCCCCCTAACTAAAAAGTTGGTTGAGTTTTTAGTTAACTTAACTAATGAAGTAGTAAGTAGTTCAACTACTTCAACCAATTCTAATTTGCTTAAAGGAAAAAGGAAAGGGAGGAACAAGAGGATAATAGAAGGAGAAGCATACTAAGGTTTTCTCTTAAGATTTTGTTGAGATAATTCAGTTTACATTCATTCCTTAATTCATTAAAAGCCTAATTCGTTTTTATGATAGCAGGGTCTTATTGTAGACAACAAGATTCAGGGCTGAATTACATCATTCAAAAACCCATTTTTCAAAGGTGATGATCTATCTTTGATAGTCTGTGTAGACTTGTCTGTTTGTGAATTATTTTTCATGACTAGCAAAGGCTATTGTGCAGATTCTAGTGGGCAACAATCCATGGCAAGCTTATCCAACTTTTCAAGTTCATTTTTTTATTTTCTGTCAGAAGTCCTTTTGTATGTTTCATCAGGGACGTCTAAGTTTGACTTTGGTCCAAAACTTCCTCAAATTTTTTTGTAAAGAGAACGATTATTTGATGAATTGGAATGAAATAAAGGATTGCTTTATGTCTCATATGTGTTGATTATTGACTTGGTGTCTTTACTTGTGTCTCTATATTTATTTCAGCATCTGATATATTCAGAAAATTACATAAAAAATTATTTTTTCGGCAAGCTTTTAATTATAAAAAAACAGCCTAAACACTTGTAAACAATACTTGTGAATTAGGATATTAGTTTTGATGGCTATAAACATAGGGTGATATTCTCGTCTATATTGCTTTATCCAAGTAGGATCTGAAATGTTTGAGTAAGATCATTTCATATCTTTTCCTCAACAAGAAGCACTTGGAAAGTGTTTTCTAATCACACTAATAAATGAATATGCAGTGATTGAGTGAGCAATCAACATAAGATCCCTTTCTTGATGGATAGAAAAATTATCTGCCAGGTCCTTGTGGAAAAAAGGAGAGTAATATTTGTCCCTTGTTGTAGAGAAAAAAGGAAAACTTCATCTATCTCATGGAATCATGATCTAGCTAGGGGGTGGCCAGTTGAGGAATACTCAAGGAGAAAATTGTGCCTATGGTTGGGTGGAAAAGAGCACCCCTTTCAACAATTGCCAACTAATTTCCAATTTCAGATAAGTGTGACTATGAGCTTCATGTAGTCTTGACTTATTTGTTGTAATATGTATCTGCATGAGTTAAATAATGGAAAAACTTGTTATATTGTTTGAATGATAGAATTGTGGCTCTGATGGCCTAGCGACCTGGGAAATTTGAAGTAAAGAGGGAATGTCATATTTTGTAGATGATATCTTCCAACCTCTATTTATAAAGGGAGAACTATTAACAATGGGATTTTAAACGAACTTAGAGACATAAGACTTCGACCCCTGTTTTGGTTGGAAAATCCTCAAGGTATTAACCCAAGGACCAAACCAGCAACTGTAGAGTTGAGACAGACTCTATGGGACTACTCTAGTCCTGTTGATCCCTTGAAGTTACCCTTTCCATGTTATAGATTTTGTGTTACGTATATGAAAGGTGCTTCCTTCAAACCATTTTCTTTTCCAAGTGAAATCAAGCACAAGTCTGTGACATTAACCAAATCTCGAGTAAAATATGAGAGTGTAGCCTTTGGGAGATTTTCAAAGTCTCATATGACTAGGACCCTAGAACCCCACACTATGCTCATAGGGAGCTAAGCCTTATGAAATTCAAGACTTTGGAGGTTCGGAGATCCAGGATGTTGAAACCTCACAGCATTCAAATCCTTCCAAAGGTAACCTATTGAAATGGTAACCAGATAGTTTGAATGGCAACTAGCATCCTATCCATTGTCATGGGATCCACCTTATCGTAAACCCTGACCAATTTTTTGTCCGCAAAGTTACGTGAGTCGTTTATCCAAGAAACATCAAGAACTTTCCTGACCATTGGATATACGCTATGGTGTTGGGCCCTTTGTTTTAATGAATATAAGTTGCACAATCTGCTGAGGAGCTGGAAAATGGACTAAAGGAAGAAACATAAAGTGGTTGGAAGGATATCACAACATCATTTTTGAAGAAAGAAGTTGCAACAAGATCAAGAAGAAGAGAGAAATCTCGGGTTATCAATTTGAAGAACTAGATCAGATTATATATATGTGATCGATATGATTGTAATAGGGTTGTTTTTGTTGGTTGTTGTTGAGATTTGTTGCTGCTAGAGTCATTTTTGTTATCATTCAAGTTTTTAGCTTAGTTGAGCATTGAGATCTAGGTAAGAACCATACTGTCAATGTAACAAAGTTTTGTATTATTGTAGAGTTGGAAAGAGAAAGGGACTGAGACAGCCTTGTCTCACACTAGTTGCAGAGTGTCTACTTATTATTTGTATAAGTGAGTCAACATATGAGAAGAACCTGATATGATAATACAATTGGAGGCCCAAATTTCAAATATATCTTGTGTATTTAGTCTTCTGATTCGATTAAATGCTACTCTATATTATCTTTTATGTCTGATATACTTAATTTCTTTCTTCTCAATGGAAACACAACTATGTTTCTTTATTCTCAGTTAGGAAATGTTCAGAACTACTATAGGTTTGATCTATCTTGCACAAGACTAAAAAGAATCTTGATACTTCAGAGATTTGTCTAAGTATTCTCCTTACCCTTCCCTCTCTTTATCGTCTTGGTTGCACTTTAGGTGAGACTTCTTCCCTCCTAGGAATATGAAAATAACAACACTCTAGACTAGATCAGTACCTTTTGTTGGAAATTGTAAGAGGACCCTGCTCTGACCACTTTTGTGCCAACAAAATGGTTATGTTGCCAGGACTTGTTTTTTAAAAAGGGAACTTGTAAGAAGAATTATTCCATAGATCTATAGATCTGAAATTCGGCAATGGTGGGAAAGAAATTTTGATGCCTTTATATAGAAGGAAGCAAAGTTGCGAAGTAAAAGTGTGAATTCTACAATATATTCTATCTTTTACTCAGAAATATCGAGTGACCAGTATGAGATATTCTGGGTAAAATTCCTAGAAGAATTATTCAATTGGACAGATTGGCTACAAGAAGCTCCATAATTCAAAGAATGAGTCAATAAGACCTATGTGTGGGACACAGAGAAGATCACAACACTTCATCGGTTGGATCACCAAATTACACAAGCAATTGATTTCTAGGTTAACACAACTCTGGAAGGATATATCATTGAATTCCTAGATGAGAATCACCAATATTTTTCACGGGCAGAAGAAATTTTCAATAAAGGTGCATGCAGAAGAATATTGAGGGAAATTAACCTATGGATCAAATAATTCTTGATGGAGGAGAGGATGATAACTATTCCCTCGATTGAGATGGTAGCCTAAACACCTACGCTTGGGGTAGGGTGAGTTTTGAGTAGGATCATGACTTGAAAATGGGAAAGGGTTCTTTGACAGATGGAGGAAGATCAATAAACAAAAAAAATGAATGAATGAGCCTTGAGGAGAGATGCCATATTTGAGAAGTGGTGGCATGGAAAGGTAAAGAAAGAAACAAAGTAGTCTGAGGTGTTGTGGAAAGAAATTAGATCAGGAGGAACATATGAAAGAAAGAAGGAAGAGTTGAGAAAGTTACGAAGACAAGAAAGACTGGGGTAAAGGGGATGAGGATATAGAGCAACATTGGTTATTATGTGAATCCATTTGGATATCCAGAGGGACTCTTTATGCAAACAAGATAATGGAATTTCATAATACCTTGAGGGGTTGTGCCCTCAAATGGTACATGAAGGATATTGAACCAGGGGTGCAAGGATAAGCATTCATCCTTTCCCAAGTTTGTTTGAAGTTCATCATTGAATTCAAACTACCTTAGTCAGAGGAACAAGCTCTCTCTGAGTTATGGGAGATTCAAGAAAGGGAAGGAGAATATTCCTAGGAGTACAATAAGAAATTTAAAGACGTTATTGGGAGGCTAGCGCATCCAATCCACAAAGATCACCAGAGGGAATGGAACATCCAAGGATTACTATCTCTGGCGAGAATTCCTTTAACACAAAAGTGGATAGCCACCTTAACAGACTCCTTGGAATAGTCAATGAATATTGAAGCCATGGCAGGTTATCCAAGGATTCAGAGGGTGACCAGGCCTCTAGTGGATGCAAATTGTTTGCAACTCCAAGGAAAAATATTGACTCTAATGATGAAGATTCAAGAATTAACCATACCAAGACCAGGACGACCTCATGTTTGGTGCACAAGATTCTACACAGAAGGGCATATGTAAAATGAATGTTCATGCATGAGGGGAATGGGACCTCCTCACAATCCTATGGGACCCTCTCTAGGACCAACAGGAGGAATTTCATAAGCATATGCGACTCCACCATTCCATGCACTAAGGATATACCATACCTTCCCAGGAACTCAAACATATCAACTAACTGAGTATTGTAATATTTTTCAGACACATGGGCATGTGTCGAGGCAATGTCCTTTTATGAAGAAGTACACGACTATACCAAATAAAATACATATTGATTTCTATGCATCTATAACACATGCTACAAATCAATGTAGAGAGTTAGATACGCTTGCTAACATATTAGATTAGATATCATTCAGAATAAACAAGACACCCCAAGGACCTAGAAGAGGTTAGGTGTTAGCGCTCTATAAACTTCGTTCGACTGAGAAAATGAATGGCATGGGCAACCTACAAACCAACTTTGAGGTTGAAAGATATCCTTTCCAACTTGGAGAGGTCTCTCTCTAAGACTTCGTCTCTATACAGGTTATGGATTTGAACTTTCGGCTAGATTTAACACTTTCGTACAATATTTATGGTTCTATTGGAGAAAGAAAGGAAGAGCTTGGGCTATGGAGTCAATTTAAGAAAATGATAGAAGAAAATGACTTAGTGACTGAACTTGAGAGGGTAAAGGATAAGTAAGCAACATTCTTTCAATTAGAAATCATTGTTTGTGGTGAGAGAAAAACACATGAAGAAACTCAGAGCACCACTCGGGATGAATTTAGAGTTAACTTAGAAGAAACACAATCATCTAAATGGCATGAATATAGAGCACTGTGCGATGAATTATAGATTGAGTAACGTTCCTATTTAGAAAAAATATAGATATGAATATAAAGAACACATGAAAGAACGTACACAAAGAGATATTACAATACATCAAACTGCTACCATTAGAATATTTTCGTCAAATCTTCAGGACCTTTGCATTAGGTTTCAATCGAGCTCGAAAGCTACATTCCATAGTCACTGTCTACACTATTTTTTCAATCAACCTGGCTTACATTGAAAAGATGAAATATATAGACAAGGGTGTGCCACTCGGTCTACCCTGCCCTCTAACTACTATCCCTAGAAATTAGGCTCTAACTATTCTCTACTAAATGAATCTTCATATGGAATTTTACTAAAAATAGAAACTAACTATACTCGATCACACAATAACTGACATCTTTTCCATGATAGTTCGATCATCAGCAAGATTTCATCATTAGAGAGTGATGTGTCGATGCGTCTCCTTTGACAAGTTATCTAGACGATCAAGTGCTCTGCAAACTCCTACCACCCATGGTGACAACCTTGTTTTCTACCGTGTAATCATTTGCTGGAACATGCATTTGGAAAGTAACCATGGACTATCATAGGCATTTACAAGATGACAACACTAGTTAGGGGACAATGCCTTTCTTCCAACTTTCGTGTGTCCAATGTACACATGTCCTTTCTAATAGATGAGTCTCCAGTGTCACGTGTCGTATGTTTTCACATGAGTATCTATCGAAGTCCTGACTCCTGGTAGGAAACAGGACCCAGGGAGACAAAATCCATGCCACATTCGAGAAGAAAAAAATGGAGTCGGTCAACTATGCTGCTAGCCTTGTCTCCAGTTTTGATATCCAAAGCGTTCTCCTGAGTGACCAATTGAGAATTTTCCGATTCATCACTTGTTTTTGCAAAACTGTATTCCCCTTCGGCCTCTTCTGTGCACTGGCTAGATCCACATGGAAATTTTCCAGGGCCGGTCCACATTCCTTGAAGTGCTTTGCAATTCTCTCTTCTGACATCCCCTATGATTCGTGCAGCTAGATGATTGTGTCTTATGGTTCCCTGAGCTACCTCTTGAGCCAAGTCATGTTTCCCTCTCGACCCTGTGATGTTGATGCCTTGAGGGTTTTCTCTACTAACTGATGTCTTAGCTCCCTATTATCCTACTATAGCTCAACAATAGTGAGTTGTGCTTGCTTTAGCTTCTATGAAGGTTCATGAATATACATGCCTTTAGTGTCTTCCCTTCTCCTTTTGTTGCAGGTCTCTCAACTTGGACCTTCGATAGGTTCCAGCTGAGTAGCGCACATGAGTAACTCTTTGGCAGTCGACTTTGCATGCACCTCACTTAGGACTTGGGCCTCCCTGGTCTCTTTGTTCTTCCTTGGCCTACCCCTCTTCCGGGGTATCGGTTGTTGGGGAGATGGGGCTTCCAATGTCTTTCCTTCCCATACAACCCTTCCTATTTCCGCCTCTATGTGGTGGGATGTTACATTTCCCATGGGTGAAAATGAGTCTCCTTTGGGGTCCTTGGGGATGTCAGTTGTGAGAAGAAATGAATCTCAATTTTCTCCCAATTGCCTCAATTCCTCAACTATCAACAATTTGATTAGCGAGACATGAAATAGTTTCTTCTTTGTCTAGTTTGCTTCCATTTGGAAGTTGTCCGCCATTTCTCAGAGGATTTGGTGCAAGAAGAATGACAGGTTCAACAGTCTCCTTCCTATGAAATGCATCAAAAATATGATGTGATGTGGGTGTATTCTGTCAGACCTCCCTTCACACGTGAAATATTTTCTAATCACCCTCAGGAGCTTCTGAAAAGGCTCCAGCGAATATCTACTTGGAATCTCCGCTTTGAATTTCCCATTTAAACAGTCCGGTTTGATGAACTCCTTGTATCATATTATGTCCAAAGGAATTCCTTTAGACCACCTTTCACCATGTGGAGGGATCTCCATTGCAGTTGACATAGTTTTTTTTGGTACCTAGAAAGTGATTCCTACGATTACTGTGTGGAACCTATTGAATCTGAGTGCGAAATATTCCACCAATTTCACGTTGAATCCTTGGATTTTCCTACAAAATACCATGCATATGACCTATTTGAAATATGCTCTGACATATAGATATTCATTTACCAACGTCAAGTTTTGAGGTTCGGGTCCCACATTTCTTCTACTTCGAGCACCTTTCCTTTTGTTCTAGGATGCTGCCATGGTGCAATGCGTATATTTTCTACGCACGGTGGATTTAGCATGGACCCAAGGAAGTAATATTGATTGACCTAGGTTTGTGATGTAGTTGAAAGAAATCGAATTTCCCTCAATGAGAAACTTGGGGCTCGAGGGAAGAATTACAGATAGTGCATAAACTTGGCTGGTGAACAAAATACATGCAGAGCCACCAAAATTTATAACTAGGCTGGCGAGATATGGAATCATGCCAGGGGACACTAAATCCATGGTGACTAGAGGTTTCTAAGAAACATGAATATTTTTGGAGCACATCCACGCAACGGGTACACTTCGGAGTGTGTAAAGTACATATGGTAAGAGCTATAGAGTATACGTGATATGAGCGTCATGATTTTTCATTCTTTATGACTTCATAATGAGATGATGATGGTAATTGCGTCTGCCAACACGAATTAAATTTAACAACTTGCCTCGACCTTTGGCACGTAAAACCTTCTCTTCTGACAATACCTGACTCTTTGGGGAAATACCTTTACCACTTACACATATTTTGATTATGATGTCCCTTCCCTACTCCAAGGGCCAAATGTCCAATTGTTGACTTCAGCCCATTCATTGTTCGGTACCTAACCTCACATGCTTTGATGCACAAACCCTAACTCGATGAAGACTGACTCTAACTAAAAAAATGACGATTCTAACAGCTAGCTCCAATGGGGATGATATCCTCCCAGTGAGGTGGAAAAGAACATCAAACTAGGTGCCTGACCATTGTGCCTTATTCGACTTCCAGACTCTAAAACAATGGAAAAGAAAAGCACAACCTAGACCTTCTTGACATAGTTATGACCAGACTCATCATAAACTTAGGGCCTTCACTCCGAGCTTCAATTTTCTTCTAACATACTGACTCAAAATGCCTTCTTTGAAAAAAAAAATGAAATGGCTATTTACAATGACATGAAAAACTAAATAGACCTTACTGAACCAGATAGTGTTTGAGGAACCTTCCATTTATAGGCCCCAAGCCAGTGGACTCCCCAATACATTATTCTAGCATATATCCATTATTCCCATGGTACGCACTGATCCTGAAGGGTATCGTCCAAATATGATCGAATTTGCCATGCTTCCCCTTGTATTTGTTCCTTGCATCCCACTTTAGCACCAGATCACCCACCTAGAAATCCTCTTGCATGGAGTGCTTATCGAAAATTTTATTCATCCTATCTTGGTGAAGCTATGATCAGTTGTAAACCTACTCCCTCATATGATGCACATGAATCAATTAATTTATCCTTCTCTGAGTGTCATCTGGCTCGACCTCTTGTTCTTGTAGTAACTTCCTGACAGGAAAACCCATTGACGTAGGTAAAGTTTCATCCACTCCATATACGATTTGGAATGGCAACGTTAAGATGGATTTCCTAGTAGTGAACCTATCATCCCATAGTGCTTAAATAAGTTTCTTATTCCATGCCTTCTTGTTTTCCTGCAGGAGCCTTTTAATAATCCTGGTTAAGATTTTTTTGGATGATTTTGCCAATATGTTACCCTGTGGGCGATAAGCCATAGAATGTTTGAGGTTATATTGTAATCATTACAAAAAATTTCCATCTTCTTGGACTTGAATGTGGCTGCATTATCCATGATGATCTTGATAGGGCACTCGAACCTAGACAGGATGTTGGTCTCCAGAAACTGAATAATGATCGTGTCGATAGCCTGCCTCATTGGAATTGCTTCGATCCATTTTGTGATGTAATATGTAGCTGTAAGTATACATCTATGCTGCGTCGAGGATGGTGGATGAATCTCTTCTATAAATTCTAGGCCCCATTGCATGAATAGTGCTTCGACTGAGATTAGTTTTAGCGGCAGGGGTTGCATCTCTCTCCTTCCATCGAATATCTGGCAGTTGTGGTAGTTGGAGACTTCTTTGTATACATATGCGAAGATGATGGGCCATTAGTAACCTTCCCTTAAAATTTTATGCGCAGTGGTTTTCCAGTAGTGATGTCCTCCACAGTTTCCTTTGTGGAATTCTCTGATAGCTCGTTTCACGTCATCTTTTGATAAGAAACTTAGCAATATCCCTTCTGGATATTTCCAATATAGGGAGTTATCTAAGATGCATAACTTAGTAGCCTTCAGCTTTAGGAACCTTTCCTTGGTATTACTTAACCCCGGGAGAGATTTCAGATTCTTCAATGCATAAATGATGTCTGTATAACAAGGTGAATCGATGAATTTTTTGGACACCTGTGTAGTTGCTTCTTCCTGAGGATTCTCCAACAGATCAACAATGAAATTTATTTTCAAAACATCATAGTTTGACTGCACCATCATCTTTGTGAGGCCCTGACCCTTAATCATCTTTGTGGGATTGATTTCAAGGTTGTATTCTAGCATGACTGTGATCCACTTACCTCTTCTTCCCTCAGGTTTAGGCTGAGTCAGGATGTCTTTGACTGAGTTTCTAGGCACGTAAGCGATAACATGGGAATGTATTATGTAAGTCCTAAACTCCTTGAGGGATTTCACCAAGGTGTAATGCTTGTTTCTCCATAATATCATACCTCAGTGGTGAATCTCTAAGCGCCCTACTAAAGTAAGTTATAGGCGTTTCAAAATTTTGGTCGTCCTTCTGTAATAGTATTCTAGCGATGGTATGCTCCGAGGCGAATGAGAACAAGATGAAATACTTTGTGAAATATGGGTTGGAAAATACAATATCTTTTCTCAGTGCTACCTTGATGTATTCAAATGATCTCTTGGCTTCAAATTTCCATTTGATCTCATTTCCCTTTTTGAGCATGCTAGTGATATGCTTTATAATTTCCGCTAGATTCGGTATGAACCTTATCAATAAATTCACCTTTCCCAGGAAGGACTATACCTCCTTATTGGTGCGAGGAGTGATGATTTTTAGGATTCCTTCTACCCTACCGGGATATATCTTTATACCCTCCTTCGAGATGATGTGTCCCGACATTTTCCCTTCTTTCATTCTGAAATGTGATTTTTTCAGATTCAAAGATATGCCAAACTTCCTACATTTTTCAAAGACCTTCTTCAGATGCCCAAGATGTTGTTCATCGGAGTCATAATACACTGTGATGTCATCCAGTTAGATCACAATAAATTTGTCCTTTTCCTCAACAAATGCTATATCCATCTCCCTCTAGAAGGTAGCTCCATCGTTCATAAGACCGAACAACATCTTTGCGTACATGAACATGCCCCATAGCATCGTGAAAGATGTCTTTTCCCAGTCATCCGGGTGTACCATGATCTAATTGTAACCCAAAAACCCGTCCAACATACACATTTTATGGGATCCAACTACCTTCTATATAATATGACCGGGTGTACCATGATCTGATTGTAACCCAAAAACTCGTCCGGCATACACATTTTCTGGGATCCAACTACCTTCTGCAGAATATAGTCCATCTTAGGGAGCAGGTAGTTATCCTTGAGGGATACTCTGTTCAAGTTTCAAAAATGCACACAAAACCTTATTTCGCCACTTGTTTTCCTTACAGTAACCAAGTTGGCAACCCATTTCGAAAAATTAAAGAAACAATAATTTTGGATTCGAAGATTTCTTTACCTCTTTTTCAATTAGCAACAAAAACAGGGTATTGATCTGTCTTAGCTTTTGTTTGAAACTTTTTGGTCTTCTTTGAGAGGAATGACATGATGAATCACTTTAGTGTCGTAGAATTTCAATTCATCATAACTCTAGGGGAAAACATCGGGAAAATCTTTCATGAGATTGATGTATCTTTACTTTTTCTCCGGACTGAGTGCCTTTAAAATTTTTATTATCTTTGGGTTCTCCTGGGTCCCGATGTTGCAATCCTCAACATCCTCATCATTCTCAATGATCTTGGGATTTTTGGCTACATCGTTCTCATCAAACATATTTTCCAATGGAACTAATCCCTTGGGGATGATATTATTCTTTAGCTGCACTATGTCCCTCCCAACTATCTAGTTTTTTGAAAGGGGTCAACACTATCGCGCGCAACTGCACCTTCATCTTCGTCGCAACAACACTCATCATTGATGTTTACATTAGCGAACTCATCACTCATTTGGAGAAATCTCTCAACCTATTTGTCATCCTCAAACACATGCCAATACTTGATATTATCGGGCACCGCTAGCCTGTGTTTGAATTTGAACTTATACTTTTTGTTGGAAAAAATTGGAATTTTAAGAACAAAATCCGAGGTGGCCAAGGCATCCACAATTTGATTTTTTTCCTCAAGATCACTGATAAATTATACTCCGAGAATTCTTTGAGGAGGTCCAACACCATGTTTCTATATGCCCTCAACCTCGAGTGCTTGGATTGGTATATACCTTTCACTTGGTTTATAACTAGCTTGTAGTCTCCATGCACCACTATCCTCTCTACACCCAACTCTTTCAAAACAATCAGACCCAAAATCAATGCCTCATACTCAACCATGTTATTTGTACAATTGAAGGTGATTTTGTATGAGAAACATCTTTTGCCTACCTTGGGAGGTCTTATCCATACACCGGCCTATGCTCCCTCCTTACTGACGGCTCCCTCAAAGCTCATGTTCCACAATTCATTATCCACATGGTTCCTCTGGTCTGTGCATTCTTCTGTTAAGCCCTAATATTGGCTCATTACCACTTAATTGGGGCATATTAGATTAGTAATGTTATTTTATTTATGTCGGCTTTAGGCCATTAGTTGTGATTTAGATTAGTAATGTTATTTTATTTATGTCGGCATTAGGCCATTA
>SNQJ01S0086846.1:33904-44174 GCA_010110895.2 Picea sitchensis
TGGTTTATTAGTTGCTTGACTTAGGTATATCATAGGTTACTTGCAGGGTTATTCTGCTTGTACCTTGGGTCAGATAGGGGTTGGACAACACACAACGTTTATGGAGGATTACCTCTCTGGGGGGATCTGACCGACCAATTGTTAAGCCCATGAGGGCCCCTATAACGGATTCTATTACCTCCAAAATTTAGCAGGGAGTCTCAAGTCCCTCTTGGACGAGACATACCTTCTTTAGCAAGGGAGGCGACTCAACCACTTTAGCCTGTTTGCATGCATATTGGTATGCTCTTTGACTACTAGTTGACCTTAGGAGTCTATTTTGGGTTTCATCATTAGGTACAGTGAAGTTTCTTTTTCTCCCTCATTCACTTCTACCAACCCCATGATGCCTTTTCATTTCATGGGGATGGAACCTTTCACTTTTTACAATGGTATACAGAACTACAATGCTCAGTCCACACCTTGGGTCTCTAGCCATTTTTCTGTTGATATGCCTTCCCCCATGCAACCCTCTCCCTGGCCCACATATATGAATCCTAGCATTGGACCTGGGGGCACCATGGCTCCGATGCCTACTTCTTCGTTTGATATGAGTCATGTCCCCATGGGAGGTTGGAACCTTCCCCCCTATGGATCCAATACTAGCTATGCTCTTTCAGGAGCTAGTACTCATATGGTTGCTTATCCCACCTATTACACCCCACCCATGTATCTTTCGTCTGCCATGTCAGTTCCTTTGAACACGTTTTCCATGACAGGTCCTCAAGTACCCCCAGGTATTTCATATGGGGAGAGTCAATTTTACGGTTCGAGCTACCCTCTTTATGGGACCCCTTCACAAAGGGGAAACATATATTCTCACTTGAATAATCCATATCCTACCTTAGTCTCTTCACATAACTTAGTGATGATGCTTGTCCAAACCTCTTCGGACCATTTTGGCGTGAACCAACACTTTTCTAGGTTGGGGCAAGAGGTACACCAAGATCCTGCCTGGCTTGCAATTTTTCAGAATCAATCTTTCCCCAGACCATGGAATCAAATGCCACAATCTATCGCCAGCCCAATCACTGTCAGTGATACTGGTGCTCCATCACCAACCTCTTTGAGTCATGTGGGAGATGGGTCAACTTTTTCTACAAACTATGTTGACAGCTTGCCCCCAACCTCTACCAATTATGTTGGGGGCACCATTCTCTTTACCCCAAATCATAGCCATGTCATGTCTCCCACCTCTATTCATCATACAAGAAATAAATCTCTTTCCCCTACTAGTTACATCGAGAAGCCAAGACATCTCAGACGTAAACCTAAATTCCTTTGCAGGACTTGTGGAGGAAGTCACCTGACGCATCTGTGCTCGGTTACTGTTGGGATACCAGAAGAGTGGGGCTCACCCAAGAGCCTTTCATATCCTGAGGCCTCCATGGTTTCTCCTCACACCACTTGTCCTTTTATTTTCTCGATGGTTCCATCACCACAATCTTCTACTGACCCCACCCCCTTTGTCGAGGGGGAAGCGTTTCTTGCCCCCATTACTATGCATCATATTCAACCTATAATTGAAGAAGTGGCCACACCAATGCAATATGTGGTCAACCCTAGTCTCCCTGAAGATAATGTTGCACCTTTCAGTCATGTCATCAACATTTCAAATCTTCCCCCTTCTGAATGAGAGAAATTTATTCTTTCTCGGAACATCCTTCCTCCAAGTCCTGACGAAGTTCCCTTCGATTGGAATGATCTAATGGGTCATCCCATTCCCCCCCCCTATGTATTTTCCATTAAGAGATATTATCTGAACCATCATGGAGACTATATTCTCTGTTAGCACTTTCTCCTCCTTGACTTGGAGAGCCTTGGGTTTCCCCAAGATTTTGTCAGCTATCCATGAGATACTGACTTTCCACAGAAGACCGAGATGGGAGCCTTGGCCTCCCCCTTTACATGTTGATTAAGACAGAAAACAAGTCTTAATTAAGATCTTTTCCGACTCGTCTAAAAAACTGAAAAAATTGTCGATTGATTTGTCCTTTTCACACTCGTTAAAATTGGAGTTGAAAGGTCATGAGTCTTATTTAAGCTCTTTTCTAACTTGTTATCAAAAATAGAAAATATTTTCGAGTGAACTTGTCTTTTTCACACTCGTAAATTGGATTTGAAAAGAAGTCTATTTGGAACACGTTTACCCCTTTTTCACACGAAGTAGACTAAAAGACATAGAAAGGGACATTTTTTGGCGTTAAGTTGTGATTTCATCTCATGCCCTCGCTTGCAGTATTGAGCCTTTAGCTGGTTCTCACTTTGTGTTATAAACTGTTGCCTAAGCAGTTTTTGCATCATAAACCAAGCATAGCCTTGTTTATATCCTTCACAATTTGACACCCTATACCTTGGAGGGAACATCACCCCGAGTGTCCATTTCCCATATGCATTCCCTTGCATTGAGCATAGGTACGTTCCACTGCTGGAACTAGTTTTAATTACTTGCGACACTTGTTCCCTCCTCTGTATCATAGAATTCATTTGTTATGAAAAAAAAAAATATGGGTGGGAAGGGAGTACTATATTGTAATTGGMAGAAGTTGTGTCACCTTTGAATAGAGCACAAAGTTATTTTAGTCCTTGCATCATCATGATTTTGGGTTTAGCATGGCCTTAGGAAGATGATCTAGTTACAGAGTTTTCTCTACCGACCARTTACTCTTCCAGTCCCTATAGAGAACATGATTGATKCCTCTTGCATCTAATAGTCACATCATTGAGTCTATGCTATCGGAGTCCACCATGTCTCATTCTCTTGTTCAAAGGAAGTCTATCAACCTGCGTCGGCCACTCCTCAGAAATCTTGACTTTACATGTTGGCCTTACCCTCAGTTTGTCTCAGAATCACATGATACTATGGTCTTATTATGCACCCTGGCCCTACTTTCATCATTGGTAGGTCATCTTGAACCCAACAATCAACACTTCATCATTGGTCATTGACTGGGTGGTTTCCCTTGTGTTTGACAGCAAGACATCTATTCACACTTTGGGATTCGTGCAGTGTCTTGGTTTCCATTAGCCTTATTGGTGGTTTCCTCGCCTTTGTCAGCAGTTTTCATCATTGGCTTCTATTCAGAGGGTATTTTTTGTATACTACTTGCACTTGGTACACGCAAAAGATGCACAAGGTCGTTGGTTCATGAACATGTTCTTCGTCCGATCTCCACCAAATCATGAAGCTCCTACTTTGTTCCTCATGCTAACCGATGAGAGATGCCTTAATGCTCTCCTTTTAGTGGGTCTCTTTCCATCAACTTCAGCTCATTTATTATGGATATGGGACCTAGAGTTTCGTGAGTGCCTTGAGGCTTGCAATCATTAGTGGTAGGCTCTCTAACCATTGACAGATCAGAATACATCAATGTCTCTTGATCAATGGATTTCTCAAGTCTTCGACACCAACTCCTTTATTCGCACTTGTAGAAATGTACTCGGTGCCTTGATACCTACTTTCATTGTTGGTAGGTTGTCTCATGTTTGTTAACGGTATACCTCAATGACCGGTAATAAAACGATGTCTCATCATGTTCAACCTCAACTCCTTTTTCCACATGATGTAGACTTGCAACTTGGCGTATTGTGTAGAAGACTTGAATACATCACTATGTGGCTGCATCTTTCCTGAGTTGTTGCTTCTCTTTCATTGGACCAACACTTGTTCGACTTTAGTGATCATGGGAGATCAGTACTTCATGGTATACAGATATCTTCAGATTTATTTTGAGACTAGTTTCACTGGGCCTTGTTCATGACTATGACAACTTTTGGCATACAACCACATTCGTATTTTCCTATTCATGGCCATGAACACTTGTTTGGTATATTTTCCACATGGATCTACATTGTATTCTTGGCAGCCATGTATGCAAAGTCAGTACATAATGTAATAAGAAATTGAGTTCATCCAGTTGGTTATCTACCACTCCACTTATGGGTTATTTATAATGTATTTTGGCCATCACAGATAGTTCTCTGATCTCACACATTAGGGGGCATCTGTTATAGAGAGATTTGCCTCACCATTCCTATCTTGCACAGAGGGAATTTTTCCATTTCCTTATGTAGACTTGTCATCCCTTTTTGATGAATCAAAAACCAAAAATATAATTTTTTGCATATATATGCTCCCTATCATTTATGCAAGATGCGTATATGCTGGCTGCTCCACTACAACCCGCGTACAACAGGATTTGTGCTAGAAAATAAAAACATGAGGTCAGGTTTCCATGTCATGACAGAAGATCTCTGATCCTTATCCTTCCACATACTGGAAATGTTCTGACTCAGCCCTTTAGTTGCATTCTGAAGGCTATGAAAGCACAATTTTGATCTATGGAAAAGAAGGAGAAAGCATTCAACTTTGAGAGAAACATTGCTCTGGAAGAATTACTTAATATTGAGTATGCATCCATTTGTCCCTCAAGTCTGAACATAGTATTCAACCCCCAAGTACTTTCCCTATTGTTGAGAGAACGTCATTGACTCTCTCTTGTGATATTGCCTTTGGGGGAGGATTGAAGTGGTGGAGGCCCAGTTGGAAGGAACTTGGTTTCTTGGTTTTGAACCGTGCCGACACAAAAGTCTGTAATGTTGTCACTTCTACTGATCAATTATTAATAGAAATACTCCTTTCCCGTCCTATTGGTATATTGCAAATGTATTATTACTATCCATGGGAATGTTTGTAATGTTTATTGATGGATTATGATATCTAATGTGATAACCCCTTTATATCATCACTATATACTTGCTCTACTCATTTGTTAATAACTTATTACAGGTATAAAGCTTTGGGTCAAAGTGCTCAACATTGGAACACCATCAAACGCTGGATCAAGGTAGGCCTCTTTCTTATCTTTCACATTAGTTCATATATCATATGTTGGAATTGAGTTGATTTCTACAGTCATACCTATCTGTTGTGGTTTATCCTTGGCCAGAAAGACTTTTTCCCTCATAACATCTACCAGCAGGACAATTCATTTTGAGTGGGTTTTCCACCCAAGCAAATCTAAATGTACTTCCTTTAGGATCTTATGACATGTTGTTTGGCATGGACTGGTTGACTTCCCATAAATCCAAATTGGACTATTACCATAAAGTGTTAGAATGTGAAAGAGAGGAAGGGGAGAAAATAACCCTACAGGGATTCAAAAGCCAGTCTTGGTGAGAAAAATATCATCCCTTTGTGTGAAGAAGTATTTGTTGATGTTTGGGCAGCATTGGAAAGACATTCTACTAGATTAATAATTAATAATATGATTATTAATTATTAAATAATATTATTAATGTAATAATATATTTATAATATAAAGTATAAATATATTTATTATCCAAGGGACACATTCTTTCATGGATGGTCACCATATGTTCTATATATATGGAACACTCACCATTGTAATAATTTATTTTACATACAATCTATCTCATATCATCTCTTACAAAAATACAAAATGGTATCAGAGCAGGATGGGATTGACTCCCTCACAAGGGGGCCTAGAGAAATGGAAGGGAAATGGGACCTACGAGAGTAGGAGAGTAAAGAATGATTACTACTATTTGTTTGCAGTAAATTGTTTATATTGTTTTGTCTATCGAATCCATAGGGAGAAGACGTCCATGATTGGTGTTGTCGTAGTCTCAAGAGATGTTGAAGCAGACTGGTATATTTGAGGTCATGAGAGGGGAGGGAATGTTATCAACATTTAAGAAGGAGTAATTTCTAAATATCAATTCAACTATCCTTTTGGTAAAATCAATAATGGCTATAGTGACCCTAAGTTTCATCTTGACTGTGACATAAATCATGATCAGGATGGCTATCCACTGGTTAATATCAGTCGAAATGGATTTCACATATTGGATCCCTCTTTCGTGGCCAATAGCAGAAATCAGACCATGAAAATTGCTACCGATGCTTAATTTGGGAGTAAATGCAATCTTTCAAGTATCTATTCCAAATTATGGTGAACCACATCTCATTTTCATATCACTGATTCATACACCAATCTATCACTTTGGGGGTATTGTGATACAAGTATGGTGGAAAAGACTACAAAAATATGGCTTAAGGTGTTTTTTTGGCGATGATTGGTATTACGGTTTTACACCAGAGGTGGCAGTCTTTTGTCAAACGATGTTCAACAACTACCGATTAATAAAACCGAACTGCAATACATTGATAATGCACAATAATGTCGGCCTTAGATTGATGATATTGATTATGATATTCTTTAGAAGATTTGTTTTTTGATAGTATGGTATGTCAACCAGAACATAAGTCAATGTTGTGACGCTTGTTTAACGAGTAAGGGGAGATGTGGTTATAACATTTTGGAACCCACAAAATTTATTTTTTATTTTCCCGATGGCTCCCAGCAACTCGACAGATGCCTCAACGCTGGTAGTGAAATGAAGATGACCATTTTAATAGGATGATCCACTGAGGGTTTGTGTTGGAAACAATAGCAGGTTTGTTCTTAGTATTTTATGAAAAGAGGAGAACACCTCATGGTAGCTCCACTTAAAAGGTGGAGAATTTCCTAAAGGAATATGCTCATGAAATTTGAACCTAATATTCTTACTCTAAGCTCAAGAAGATCACAAATGAATTTGCATAAAAAATGGAAGAAGGAGGTTATGGTGCAGTCTATAAAATAAATCTTCAAAAATTTGCTCATGGTTGTTAAGCTTCTTGATAGGAATAGGCACAATCAGATCCAATTGATGAATGAAGTGGCTACCATAGGACAGGTCCATCACTTCAATTCGGTTCATCTAGTGGGGTATTGTTTCGAAAGCCCTACAAGCATGCTGGTATATGTAAGTTTTAAACATTTGAAGTAAATCAATGCATATAGATTCTTAAGAAAAACAGAAAATAATCAATGGCTCATACACATAATACACACCGATTTACACTGGAAACCCTTAACCATGAGAAAACCATTCTTCCTTGGTGTCGAACCTTTCAACTCTTTGTTGCATTAATTTCACCATTCACCATACAATATATAATTTTTTTTATGTATTCTGTAGCTACCAAAACCCTAATCCCTTAATCTAGGATTAATTTAGAAAACCACTAAAAATAGTAAAATCTGCTAAAAATAGAAAAAATCGCCAGACACAGTTGTCGAATATGACGCACCAACACACACACATGCAAAGAACATACCACATACCCAACATTATCCCACTTGTTGTTTTATTTGCATACATGGGTCACAGGATTATATAGTCAACAATCCAGTGTAGCAATTCCCAATGTGATCCAGGTGGATATCGGTGGCCACCCAAATGGCTCAAAACAATTTTCTAGCAATTTTGGCAATTTACTATTTTTAGCAGGTTTTAACTTCTGGGGCCATTTTAAGGGCCCAAATGAAGGTTTTTCAAGATCAAAGTTATTAATTATAGTCGAATTCATAATTGAGCCCCCAAAATGAATCTCCTCGACGATACCTTTCCAACAAGCTATCACACACCTAAAACGGAGATCGTATGCAAAAGTTACGACCCCAGGAAGTTGATGTACTCACTTACCCAAATGGGGCCCACATGACTTTTGGCACTTCATCTCCTAGGGTTAGGTTTTTGGATGTCCAGGGTTTTTGGCATTCCTTCTTATTGTAAAAAGGCCTTCAAAGCCTCATTGTAATCATCTTCTTGCGAATGTGAGTAGCTGTCACATCTCTTCTCAGAGATAAGCTGCCACCATTCTAGCGAGTCTTTCACACTGTATTTTTACAGTCTCTGTACGTTTCTTTCATTAATAGAAATCGTGTATTACTATATATCTGTGTTTATGGTTGCATCTCTAATATATTTCTATTATATTACTGGATATACATGATATCTCTTTGCATTTCTTTATTATATCTCCGCTCTCATTTCATGCTGAAAATAATCTGGATCAGTGGTATCAAAGTAGGCTGCTCTTGATCGTTTTTTCAGTGCATGTCCCCGACAAGGTCTAAGTATAGCAATTTGGATCTCGATCTTGTCTCTCTTGAAGGAAATCACTCTCATACACCCAAGAAACCCTCAATGGCAGAAGAAAATAAATTCGACGGAGCAGGCGATCCTATCAATCTGTTGCTTGAGCAAGCTCTTGCACGACAGAGGGACGAAATGATGGAGAATTTTTCCCACATCCTTAAATGCCTACCGATAGCATCAAGCGCATATTCATCAAGCGGCCACTTTGGAGGCACCTCACCTTTCAAGGTACAAGTTAATTTCAATATTCCTATATTTGAAGGACAGATAGATGCAGAAGCCCTAGAAAAATGGTTAACTCTACTAGAAGGTTATTTTTCTGTTCACAATTTTTCGGACAAAGAAAAGATCACCTTCGCACTCCTTAAAGCTCTTCCTCATGTCAAACATTGGTGGGAAACTTTCTGGGAGCAAAGTTCCATAGAGGATTCTGGAATATATGGGGCCAATCCCACTTGGGATTTTTTTATGGATGCGGTAAAGGAACAATATTACCCTATTGGAAATTATGAAGACCAGTACATGAGATGGACCACACTGCGGAAAGAGAGGGGCCAAGCAGTTCTGGAGTTCACCAATACCTTCCATACCTTGCACACAAAGCTGGGTATCAAAGACTCCGAGGGACATTTGGTTCTAAAATACCGTGGGGCTCTACACAGATACATCCAGACTAAAATGGATTTTATAGACATCTCATCACTCGGTGTTGCTTATCGATGTGTTGTTAAAATTGAGTAGAAATTTAAGCACCACAACAAATGGGAATTTGGGTCTGCAAATCCGCAACAACCAAAGTATGACAAAGATGGCCCTAACAAACAATCTCCCGAAAATCAGTCCAAGACACAGGACAAGAAGGGTCACAGGAAGACAAATAAGGACACCACAAAATGGTGTGATTTATACAAAAGCCCCTGGCACAACACCAATGAATGTCGCTCAAAAAAGTCATTGGTGGCTGAGATCAAAGACAAGGATCCGAACCCTGATTCAGAATCTGATTCTGAAAATACTGGTAAAGGATAGGTCATTGATGTAGACCCCACTGCTATTGTCACAACCATAGCAATTCAACCAGAAGAACCAACAGATCCTAAATATGGGGAGAAAATTTTTCATTCACAGATGTGGGTGAATGGGACCCCGCTACATTTTATTGTTGATAGTGGAAGCCATAAAAACCGCATCTCAGTAGAGGTCGTCAAACAGTTGGGATTATCGACAACACCACACCCGCAGCCATACAACATCGAGTGGCTTTGGCAAGGACGAGATATCCATGCCAGCCAACCGTGTCGATTGTCATACGACATCCAACCCTTCAAGTATGAGGTATTATGTGATGTTGCCCCACTGGATGTCTGCGATGTTCGCTTGGGCCAACCATATATGTGGAGACACCATGTTGTTTATGAGTCTCGACCCCGTAGTGTCATTGTTACTCTGGGGGGCCATCTCTATAGAATACCATAGGTAGTTCTGACTACTGTTCCACCTAAAAAGTTCCGCAAGGTAGTATCTCATACTGCAAAATTCGGCTTCTTCACAATCTGTTCAAAAGGAGAATGAAAGGACACTGCAACCACTATAGCCTTGCCCTAAGCACCTTCTATCCAATAGAAGCAGGTCGACAAGGCTGCAACAAAGTGCAAATATTTCTTCTGCACACTGTCCTCTCATGTATCTTGGCTTGTTGAACAGCCTCACCCTCAACAGGTTCCTGACAAACTCCCACAAACTGAGCAGCTCGACGTCTCCAGCAAGACAAGCAACTCACCAAGATGCATATTCAACAAACACTTTTCCCTCTCCCCCGGGAAATCAACGCAATGGAGACCATTTATTCCTAAGGAGGGAGTATTGATTCGGGTGGATATCGGTGGCCACCCACCTTTTCCAAATGGCTCAAAATAGTTTTCTGGCAATTTTGGCAATTTACTATTTTTAGCAAGTTTTAACTTTCGGGGCCATTTTGAGGGCCCAAATGAAGGTTTTTTGAGATATATGTTCTCCATGATATCCAAAGGCATGATTTAGGCCCCAAAATGAATCTCCTCTATGATACCTTTCCAACAAGCTATCACATGCCTAAAACAGAGATCGTATGCAAAAGTTACGACCCCGGGAAGTTGATGTACTCACTTACCCAAACGGGGCCCACATGACTTTTGGCGCTTCATCTCCTAGTGTTATCCACATTTTTGGTTATCGAGATTAT
>SNQJ01S0086847.1:0-20861 GCA_010110895.2 Picea sitchensis
TTCCCCAAGAGTCAATGAGGGGATGGGCAGAGTACCCCATCTGGAAACTTCCTGGTCTGACCCATGAATTGGGAAATGGACCCACAAAATATTTCTATAGAAGGCAAGAAAATAAAAGAAAATCATGGGAAGAATACATATAATGCACATGAGTGGGTCTGGTGACCATTTCTGAAGAGGTAGAGCATGTGAGGCTCTCTGGTTCTAAAGAGAACCGAGAAAACAAATTTTTTTAGGTGCATGAACTGTTGGGCAGTGTTTTCTAATCAAGCTGAGAAATGGAGTTGTAGAGAATTTGAGTGATTGAGAGAGCAATCGCAACAGACTCCCTTGCTTGGTGGATAGAAAACTAGACTGCCAGGTTCATGTGGGAGAAGGAGAGTATCCTTTGTCCCTTGTTGTGGCTAAGCAAAAGAAGAACCTCTCTCTCTTTCAGAGCATCATGATCTAGCTAGGGGGTGGCCAGTTGTAAAATACTCCAAGAGAAAATGTGCATATGGTTGGGTGGAAAAGGGAACACCCTTCAACAGTTGCAAGCTAATTACAAGCTTCAGATAAGTATTTCTTTTTAGTTTTGTATTTTCTTGACCATGTTATTTTATAATAGGGACTTCATGTGCTAGATGCTTGCATAAATTATTTTTCCTATTTAAATGTTGAAATTTGTGATTTTGATTAGCTAGTTGGCTGGGAAATCAGAAGTAAAGTTTGAATATCATATTATGTCATTAGTTTTATGCCTGCTCCTGTTTAGAAAAAAAGAGAGTTGTTAGTAATGGGTTCTAAATCATTTTGGAGAAAATTGATGGCTAATCACCTGTATTAGTCTATATAAACTAATCCTCAAATATTACTAAAGTCCATCCACCATAGTAATCACAAATCAGCTTGGAAATTATGAAAGTGCAATTTTATGTTAGAAACTCGAAGGTTGGGCATATGAATTTGGCCTCTTTGTTGGTCTGGAAAATCCTCCAGACTTAGAGTTGAAGGAAGATTAGATTCTTGTTTGACAGTAAGAGAACAAGCCACAAATTAGACAAGAGGCAAAGTATTTTTACAAACACAACATTAGGAAAAGAATGAGAATGCATTTTTAATTTCTAAATTGAAATAAAAATGAAATTAGAAATTGAAATGTTGTGGATTATTAAATTTCCCTTTGAATTGGGTAAGAAACCAATTTTACTTGAGGTTGCACAATAAAATTGATGTCCAAAGGGAAAGAGTTGGGAATATTAGTTAATTCCTAAAGACTAGTAAATAAATGCTTGTAATTAGGAGACTGGTAAATTTTAGTAAACACAAGATTTTACCAGAGAGGATTTTTACTTCGATGGCATGTAAATACTATGGAAAATAAGGTAAGTAAATAAATAACATAAATTTATAATGAGAATGTGCAATTCTATATTTCTGGGCAAATTTGGAACAAATGGTAAAGTCTCATAATTACTAGTAAATTCGCCAGTAAATACCCTAATATTTGAACCATAAGTTTGTAAACTAATGTATTTTCAACCTAGAAATTCTTAGCTTGGTGTGCGAGTAATGAAGATCGCACATTTTTTTTTTCCTAGTTGTGAGACTCATACTTTTCTCAGACAATTTAACACTCTTCAAGAAATTTTATTAATGGAATATTTCCATTTATCAACGTTTGAATATTTGAGTTTATAAAACCTCGTAATTTCTCAACTCAGGAATATGTGAATAATTACATGTTTATTTTTATTACAATTTTTATTCCGTCGGAACACAGAGGAGAGAGCTAAGGATTATAGTGCGATGGCCAATGGAGTCTAAATAATACAATATTAAAACATTAATTTATGCCCGCTCGTGATTGTCTTTTGGAGTTGATCATTTGAAGTAAAAGGAATGGCATGATCGTATGAAGTCCAAAGCTGTCGGAGAGATGGCATGACAATTATGAAGTTAAATACAATATAATATTTACCCTTTCCTTCTCATGATTGGTCATCAGAGTAATGAATGGAGCACACATGTTTTAAAAGCAAAGTCCATTCAGAGTCAACCACACTGAGTGATGGTGGAAGTGCGTGGAACAAAGTTCGAAAGCCTGGGAAGTATAAGACTCCACCCATATTAAATAACATTAAAATAAGCCCTTTCATGATTGGTTATCAGATGAACGAGAGGTACGTACATGTCCCAAGAGCGAAGTCATTCGGAGTTGACTCTTTAGAGTATTTGGAAGGGAGCATGCAAATAAAGTCTGAACCCATCAGAGAAATAATGAGAGTTTTAAACAGGTCCCACACATAAATATTTTAATAATATTAAACCTTGCACCTGTGTGATTGGTGGTTGGAGTAAAGAGAGGGGTGCACGTATTTCAATAGCGAAGACTTTGGAAATGGCTTGAATTTATATAATTTGTAATAAATATCAAATTGAATATATTTAATCCATTTCCCCCCAAATTAATAAATAAATATGCATATATTAATATATATGTAATTTAAAATACGTGAAGGAATATGGTGTGAAATTAGAAGCCAGGTTCTTTGATTATTCTGTTAATCAAGGTTATAAGCCTAAATACTCTCCAGTAAAAAATAATTATATTAGAACATAATATAAATTATGTTATAATATCGTTAATTAACTTATAAGGAAATCACTCCAAGATGGTAATTAAGTAAATTATTTGGCTAAGTGAAAATATGTCTACAAGGGTAAATAATTGGGGAATATTAATTGTCCCTAATGAGGTTTAAGTAATTAAATACCAAAGAGTAGTATTTTAAGAAACATTAATTAAGTATTTTAATCGGTTATAGGAGAGGGACAAATGTCATTTTCTAGCCGAGCGAGCCTAAACACCCTATGGTGACATGGCAAGTCATGATGGGTCCATGTGTCGAGTGGATATTGAGCCACATGCCACGTCAAGGGACAGGAGCAATGTGGTAGCAATGGCCTAGGTGTTAAATGTAACTCATTATCAACCGTTGATTATCGCGGGTCCCACTTAGCAAATTGAGAGAGAAGGGCAAGTTGAGGCTGGCTAAGAGCATCAATGTGATGATGCGTGTCAATCTTTAATTGGTTGATGAGTTGAGTGGGGTCTAGTAGGACAATTAAACCTTAGGCATTGAATGGATCCTAACTATAGGTTGAGAGATCTTACGTGTGTCAAGACCGTCCATCGAGGGGAGAGGAATAATTCCTCAATACCTTGGGTTTGGGGTAGTGAGATTTTGCAAACTACTCAAACTTTGAACGGATGGTATCGAGAAGGAATATTCCTCGATACCATATTCATTAGAGGGAAGCAAAGAGTGCGACAGGAGAAGGTCCGAGTGATGATGGTTGCAGGCCTGCGTGGACCGAAGTTCCACTGTGGCAGGCTAGGCTAGTGCCACTTCAGGACTAGGGTGTCACCACGTCAGTTGGCATGGACAATGATATCTCACATGGATGTCGCATGGTAGGAAGAGAGATGTTGCCTATGTAAACTCACGAACATCGAAAGGTCATAACTCTTGTTCTAGAGCTCAATTCTAGGTGAAGTTATTGTCTCTGGATAGCTCTTGATGAGTAGAAGACGATGGAGTTATGATAGAGAAGATTTAAGTTCATTAGAAGAAGCAAAAATTTAATACCCCATCTCATAAAAGGTACTTAGGGGGTTGGGTGTGTAACAAGAAATGTGTTTTATTTTTAAAAATATTCAAAGTATTACATTTCCTAGGCTCTCCAACCTATTCAACTTTACAGGCAGTCCGACCTTTCATGAATAAATAAAATACATTATTATTATGGGAACTCAAAACTAGGGTATTTCATTCCCCTCCCCCTTATTTTGGCATTGTCCTCGGTGCATATACAAAACATAAATAAACATTTCAAAAGTCTTCAAAAAGTCACGAGTACTCTTCCTGCATGGCATCCCCATGCTCCCAAGTAGCATCGTCAAGATTGTAGCAGGTCCACTCAACCTTTACCAATCCCATGGTTCGATTCCAAAGCACTTTGACCTTGTTGTCCAACATGTGCATCGGCTAGACCTGAAAGTCTCCTTCTTTTTCCACCTTAATCAAATTCTAATCAATAACATAGTTAGGATCATGCACATACTTTTTTTATCAAAGAGGCATGAAATACATTATGCACATTCATGGAAGCAGGTAATGCAAACATGTATGCAACTAGCCCTATTATGTCCAATATCTCAAATGGACCACATAATCTAGTTGTTAGCTTGGTACAATTGCCCAACTTCAATGAATTCTTCTTGGGCTTCACTTTCAAAACAACATGCTCTCCCACTTTATATTGTCTAGTTGTCATGTTCTTAGCTACATAACTCTTCTGTATGTCTCGTGCTGTAGTTAAATTCTGCTTAATTTTAACCATTTGTTCTTCCATATCCTTGAGCAATTCTATCCCAAGTACTACTCTCACTGTCGGGTTATCCCAACTCATTGGAGTATTGCATTTTCTACCATACAAAGCTTCAAATGGGCTCATATTCAATGAAACTTGATACCCGTTATTGTAGGCAAACTCAACCAAATGCAAGTAATATTCCCACTTAGATGACTTATCCATCACATACATTATCAACATGTCTTTAATCATTTGGTTGACTCTCTCTATTTGCACATCCGACTGTGGATGGTACGTTGTGTTAAAATTCATATTCGTACTTAATCCTTTAAATAATTCTCTCCAAAAGTTTGAAGTAAAATTTGTATCTCTGTCTTAAACAATTGCCTTAGGTATTCCATGTAACCTAGCAATTTCCCTCGTATAATTTTTTGCAATATTAGTTGTTGTATGAGTCATCTTCACTGGAGCAAAAAGAGAAACCTTTGTCAATTTATCCACCGCTACCATTATTGAATCATGTTGCATTGTTTCCTTGGACAATTTAGTAATAAAATCAATGGTTACCACTTCTCATTTCTTCTATGGAATTGGCAATGGTTGTAGCAAACCTGCTAGGTGTCTATTGTCGTCTCTCACTCTCTGACATTCAATACATTTGACAATGTAATAAAAAACATCATTCTTCATTCACGGGGAAAAGTATCAGCTTCTTATTGTTGAAGTTGTTTTGTGGTAACTGAGATGTCCGACATATGGAACATTGTGCATTTCTTTTAATACCAAATTCCCAAGCTCTCCGGAATTGGGAAGATAAATTTTGTTCCCAAGTAGTCCATCTTATTTCATCTTATATTCTTTAAATTTCTATCGTACATTTTTTTTTTTCTGTTGTAAGCTTTCTTTTACCTGTAGGTAATACATTTTGTAACAACAACATCTAAAATTATGCTCTTTAAATCTGAACTATGCACACTAATGGTTGTAGCATGCATGAGCTTTCTTTTACCTATAGGCAATGTTGTTCTGTAACAACACCATCTAAAATTATGCTATTTAAATATGAACCATGCATACTAATGGTTTTAGCATGCATGAGATGTACTCTTCTGTTGAGTGCATCAACAACTTTATTTTCTTTTCCTTTGATATGATTGATGTCGAAGTCATACTCACTTAAAAATTCCAGCCATCTTATTTTCCTGGCATTTAAAGTTGGTTGCTCAAAAAGGTATTTTAGACCACTATGGTTCGTCCTTAATTCAAATTTCTTCTCCATTAAATAATGCCTCCACATCGTCAATGCATGAACTATGGAAACAAGCTCCAAATCATGTGTGGCACAATTCCTCTCATGTTCTTTAAGTTTTATGGACTCATAACTAATGACATGTCCATTATGAGTGAGGACTCCACCAAGTCCTTCTTTTCATGCATCTGTGCATACCACAAAATCCTCGTTTTGGTCAACAATTTTCAAAATAGGTGGACTAGTAAGTAACTCTTTCAACAAATTAAAATTTTATTCACGCTTTGTTATCCATTCAAATTTAATTCCATTCTTTTTTTAAAGAGGTGATGGGATGAGAAATTTTAGAGAATTTTGCTATAAATCTTTTGTAGTATTCGACTAATCCCATGAAAGATCTAACTTCCGATACATTCTTTGGCGTTGGTCATCCTCTAATGGCTTCAATATTCATTGGATCTAGTCTTCTACCTTCCTATGAAATAATGTGCCCCGGATAATGGATATGCTCTTAGTAAAAAGAGCACTTGCTTAGCTTACCACAAAGTTGATGTTCTCTTAGAACTTGCAGCACCAATCTCAAATAATGCTCATGTTCTTCTTCTAACTTGGAATAGATAAGTATGTCATCCAAGAACACAATAAAAAACTTATCCAAATAATTTTTGAATATGCCATTCATTAAGCACATAAAGACAACCGGTGCATTGGTCAATCCAAATGGTACCACTACAAATTCATAATGCCCATACCTGGTTCTAAAAGTTTTCTTATTGATGTCTTCTAATTCCTTGATTCTCATGTGATGATATCCCAATTTCAAGTCTATATTCAAAATATATTTTTTCCTCTTAGCTTATCAAAAAGGTCATCAATTATGGGTAGAGGGTATTTGTTCTTCATAGTGTCTTTATTCAGCTATCTAAAGTCAATGCATAACCTTAGCAGTTCATCCTTCTTTTTCACAAAGAGTATTGGTGCTCCCCAAGGTGATATGCTTGGGCGTATGTACCCTTTATTCAACAATTCTTCTAGTTGCATTTGTAATTCTTTTAATTTTGGTGTACTCATTCTGTAAGGAGTTTTTAACACTAGGCCAGCTCCTGGTACTAAATCAATAGATAAATATGTATCCATCTTTGGTGGTAATCCTAGTATTTATTAGAATACATCCTCAAACTATTGCAATATTGAATAATATTCAAGACTTGGACCTTTGGTATTTTCTGGCTCCTCCACATGAGCTGCATACAATTGACACCCTTTCCCGAAACATCTTGTCATTCGTAAGGTTGAAACCTCCTTGATAGAAATGGGTCTTGTAATTCCTTTCACATTGCTCTATTTTCCTTCTTCAATGAGACATGTAAATGTATTGTTATTGCAATCTAGGACAACATGATGTTAGGAGTTTTAACATCTAGCTACTTCCCCGGTACTAAATCAATAGATAAATATGTATCCATCTTTGGTGGTAATCCTAGTATTTATTAGAATACATCCTCAACTATTAAAAATATTGAATAATATTCAAGACTTGGACATTTGGTATTTTCTGGCTCCTCCACACGAGTCGTGACACACCGACACCCTTTCCCGAAACATCTTGTCATTCGTAAGGTTGAAACCTCCTTGATAGAAATGGGTCTTGTAATTCCTTTCACATTGCTCTATTTTCCTTCTTCAATGAGACATGTAAATGTATTGTTATTGCAATCTAGGGACAACATGATGTTGGTCCAACCAATCCATTCCAATTAGATATCATAAGATCCTAATGGTGTAAGATATTCCGACAATATTGTACTACCCATTCGATTTATTACAATCTTGATAGTCTCAATTTGATCCTTCTTTGTTCCAAGCATAGATGAACTAACCCCATTTTTCAAACTTCTTTTCAAATGAAATATGTCCACTATTTTAGGATTAATGTAACTATGTCTTTGCCCTCTAATCAATTAAAATAGCAATAAGTTGATTAATGATCTTACCTTCCACCTCAATCATATGGGATTGGTGTTCCACTTTTCGATCTTCCAAGGCTGCATATTCCCAAATATTTGCCCATGTCTCTATTGTAGTAGCCTCTCGATGTCAGGCCTCGCCTTGTCTCTTATGTGAGGGAAACTCTTGTACATGTGATTTTCTTAACATCCCCCAACATTTGATTGGTGGTCTTCATTTTGTCGCAAGGAGTCTTCCTCTTATAGTTTATTCTTAGTTGGTTGATCTTGTTGATTTGTACCAGGACTATTTTTGAAGGGAGGTTTGAATCCCTTCTTTTTTTAGTCCATTTTTTCCTTCTTCTTATCCCATCTAATGCAGCCTTCGTAATGGTCTATATCAAAGTTTTGGTCTTATCATATTGAATCTTATCTTTATAGAAAGATGGCATCCCACTCATAAACCTCTGTATATTCAATTCCTTCTCATCCTTGATAACTCCCACATACTTCAACAATCCCAAGAACTTCTTTTGATATTCTCCCATGGTCATGTTTCCTAATTTAAGTTCAAAGAACTCTTCTTGCATGTTATTGTCATAATAGTGCTCTGAAATATACTCCTTCTCAAAAATATTTCTGAACTACTTCCAATTAATCTTGCTCTCATTAATGTGCTTAACTTACATTGGGAACCGATCCCACCACATACTAAATTTTCCATGCAAATGGTATGCGACAATTCTAGCTTCTAGGTTAGATGAGTAGTCATGCAATTGAAAATACATCCATTCCAAGCAACCAAGCTTCAACATCATCTTCCTTTTCTCATTCACCATCAAAGGATGGTGGCTTAAACTTCCTAAGCTTTCCTTTCAAACTGTCCAACTCACATCTTCTTCTTTGATTCCTAACAAAAGACACTTCTGGACTGCTCCTTGAATCTTCACACATGAATAAACTTTCCTTAGGTTTAAGGAGGTGACTGATGTCTATAAATTATACCATTTCTTCTTGAGTGACCGAGTCTTCTGTAGGGGTTATCTCTCTTCTTTCATAATGTCTACCTTATTCTTCTGCTATGTCTTGAACTGATCCATTCTTCGCTTTGCCTGCATATGCAACTAATTTAAGTTTTGCATCATTTGAGCATTTCTTCTATTTGATCTTCTCCTCCTATGCTATCATTATCCTTTCATTGTGAACTATATAACTCTACACTTCCATTCTCAAACTCCTCATAGTGTCTACCATTTCTATTGGTTCAACTATGCTCCTATGTCCATTAGATTATGTTTCATCATTATCCACACTAATATTTTTATCTTTGGCTTCTCTCTCATGATTACAGGTTCCCTATGCATCCTCCATGACTCTGATATGCAATCTTAGGCTTGAATTGATATACTTTTACCTCTGATTTTGCAAAGGTAAGAAACAATTTTTGTTAGAATTATATATATTATAGATTTTTTGTCAATTAATGCTACAAATCCTTTTTCTTCTCAATTCATCAAGAATTATATCATAGTTCTCCAAAAGTATGGCACCAAGTTATTCTCCTTTTCATCATCTTTCCAATGACTATTCCCGTGCCTCAGTATGATCTCTAAGATGAAAGTTACGGCTTCATGAAAAAACCATTTTCACCCCATTTATACACTTTCTCCAATGGTGCAATTTTAATTGAAGGCCAATTTCTCACAACTCGAAGAAATCCATGAAGAACCAATAAAACTTCTTTATAAATAACTTATAATATTCATCATGGTGAACACACAACCTTCATTTTCCATCCGCTACTCTAATAAGATTCCACAATAACTGGAATTTATGACTTTGTCCTTTTACAATTTTCCGCATTACAAATTTTGTATCAAAACCTACTCATCTCAACTGGTGGTACTTCTGGAATTTTTTTACTAAACCAAAGTTGTTTATCTCTTGGATGAATATGCAAATGTCATAAATAACGCTTTCCAGCTTTTTGATCTAGGATCACTTTTCCTCCGAAAATCCCAAAATCCCGCGTAAACTAGCCCGGAATAATGGATTTTGGCCTATTTCAAAATCCCCCTTCCAAACCCCTTATATTTTCTCCAATTATTTCAATGAGTATTTTTATGTTTGATTTTTGGACTCTCCGTAAATTTCATCTTAATCTAGATTCTGTAGCATTGAGGGAAATGGACTCGTGATATTTAAAACCAATGTTTTGAAATTTCACATATTCAAACATAAACGAACAAGAGGTCTTTCAGTACTGTATATCTCCCCTCTGTGGACAAAACCTATAAATTTCATCTCAATATGAATTAATATACTCCATTTATGGCCAAAATAAGAAAAAGGCTCTAGACTTGTTTTTTAAACACAAGCATCCTATGTCTATGGTAATCATGTTGTTGATGTGGTTCTATGGTCCACATGGCATCTTAGAGGACGTCACCTCTCCAACCATCCTCCTACCGCTATCATCCTTACCTCTTCCTCTCCTTTTACTCATATCTTCTTTTGTTTTTAAATAAAAATAAACTATTATTAAATATGGGACCCACCTGTACTGGCTCCCACATGGTACCATCAAAGAATGCCCATGTCATCGAATTTAGATCCAGCCTCCAAATCCTACCACCTACACGCAACCCATCCCCACCAGAGATCTAATCCATTTTGAATTCAGGAGGAGATCAACAGTCAAGGGTTCATATTGCATTGTCAAAATGATCACTAGTTAACACCTCCTCCGCGATGCGATACCCAAAACGGTCATTGATACATGTCACATTCTTATTGGGTTTGCATCGCCAAAAAAATTTTAAAACCACCCTTCCAACCATGCAATACCACTCGTGGTATCAAGAGCGTCACCTTAAACATGGCCCACACATCATGATGATGTCATCGTACAAAACAATTCCCAAAATTTTCCAATTTCACCAATTTTTTCAAAACAATGCATATTTTCAAGAACAACGTTCAGGTGTCCAAGCACCTTCTTGCTTGGCGTCTACATGAAAACAGCCTGCAAATTGGCCCAAGCATTGCAACCAACACTCTGATACCAAACTATGACGCACCCATCACCTACAAACCCAAATATTTGCTCTGGAGCTACTGACCAGAACGCACTCCACGCTTGTACTCCTCAAGAATTAATGCTCTTACACATGTTTCCAATTTCTGATACCAATTGTTAAATTCAAGAAACATGATACCAACACATGAAATAATCAATAATCATGATAAAATAATAAAAGAGATGAATAATATGCCATGCATATCATTAACAACAAACATGCAAGTTATAAACTCAATCTCAGTAGATATTAATAATAATAAATATAATATAGTAACCACACAAAAACTTATAGAGCATTTATCTTTAAATAAACCATTCAACAACTGGTTGCAAATGTCAACATTCCACCCAACCATAAACATTATCGCTCTAGATTTCAAAAATAGGTCACCCCCGAGCCAGAGCTATGGAACTACAAGACAGTCCTAGGCCAACTCTAAAATGCACAACAATTACCTAACAAGCTCTCATGGTTTTCCCAACTCCACAACAATCCTAATTTACATCACTCTTCTCCTTTATCCTACACAACCCAAAAAAATGAACCCCCTTCACTGCCATGTAATTTCTTAGGTTGTTCACTTCTTTCCAGGGATCTAGTGATAATAGTTAGGAAAATATCAATACTGGAAACTCCAACGATTCTCGGGCCAGGGATAGTTCTTTCACAATCGCCATCATTCCTACGTACACATGCATCCATTCTCCTCCTTTTGGAATAATTAACAGTTACTTACAACAAACAAGCAATGGTTATTTTCCTCCAATAATTCCTTTCTACCCATACCAAGACCAAGTATGAGTAAGAATGAATGAAGAACCAAATTAGTGAGTAACAATGAATGAGGAACCCCCAAACAACACAAAAGTAGGGTTTATATAATTATATGCAATTATGCACCACATGGCTTCCCCAATAATTTCATGTAACCACTTTTCCCCACAATTACAAGATGGGTGAATATAATAAAAATGATTAGCCCCTTTATCCCCCTCTCTCTGTATCATAGCCCCTATCTTTACTTTCTCATCTTCTTGTCAAGAAGCATGTATTTGACATGCCCTATTACATTTCCTAGGCTCTCCCATCCCTTTCAACTTTACGCTAATTTGACCTTTCAAGAATAAAATACATTATCAATTCTGTGGACCTGCAAACCATGGTATATTACAGTAAGTGCCATTCAAGCCAAGAAATTGATTAGTTCAAGCAAGAAATATGTTTTACTTTTCTAAGAGAAAATTAGTCTATTGAAGAGTCATTAAAATTAAAGACATCCCTAGAAGGGCTTCATCGAGGATAAAATACATGAATTGGAGGAGTTGCTAAAGGCATATAGGGGAGTTTTCTAGGAGCCTAAAAGGATACAACCTAAGAGGGAAGTGGAGCAGAAATCTAGTCATTTCCATACCCCTTGTTCTAATATTGGGCTATAGACAAATGGGCCAGCTAAACAAGCAGCAAAGCAGCAATAGTTGTTGGAGCAGGTGATTCACCAAGTACCTCACCTTTTGGTTCATCCATCATAATTATTCCAAAGAAGGATGAGACTTAGAGAATGAGTATTGATTACAGGGAATTGAATAAGATTGCACTGAAGAATCAATACCCTTTGCTCAGGATCAATGATCCTGCTGTTGGATTAACTCACGCGCACTTAGTTAGTTGGATTTGAAATAATGATATCACCAGGTGTGAGTCAAATAAGAAGATACCTCGAAGACTTCCTTCAATACAAGGTGGTTTGTATGAGTGGTTGGTTACATTCTAGCTTATGCAGCAATGCACCAACCACATTTATGAGACTAATGAATGATTTGTATGCTCTTATCTAGATTCAACTTTTTTTTATTTGGATGATATATTAATATATTCTACTAGGAGGAGCATATATCCCATCTTATGCAAGTGTTAGAGACTCAAAATCACTAGATTTTGGTTAACCTCAAGAAATGTTAGTTTGCTCAACAGAATCTCATGTATCCGATATGTGGGAACTAAGTGGAGGCGAGCTCAACATAGATCTCAACAAGATGGAGACCATCATGAAATGGCCCCTAAAAGTGCATACGTAGTTAGAGCTTTTTAGCAACAGCATCTCAAGTAAAAGTTCATAGTTTCCATTTTTAGTAGTAGCTTCACCCACTCCAATGCTAGAACAATGGGCGCAGAGTTTCCAGTGGGGGTAGAACTAGCAGAAGGCATTTGATGAGTTGAAAAATCCGCTAGCACGAGTGCTCATGCTACCAAACTTGTAAAGCCCTTCAAGTGGAGACAGATGCAAGTGGTATGCCGCAGAGTAGTCTTGATGGATGAAGACTTATCGCTATCATTCTGGTATCATGGGGTGGTCCTCAACACCCACCTATGACAAGGGAGCTCTATGCCCGTGCATGCTTCTAAGTGGAAGCACTATCTAATGGAAAAATAAACCATTATCCACAAAGATCACCAACCACCATAGTACTTACAGGACCATAGTAAGATTCAACAAACCAAACACTACAAATAGATGAGGTTCTTACAACAATTTCATTTGATCATAAATTATAAGAAGGGTAGTACAAACAAGTTGGCAAACATGTTTTCATGATCCCCACATCCAAGATTACATCTTCGTGAACTTTGATGCACATGGATCCTTTTACCTACGATGCATACAAAGAGGCATATATAAAAGATGAGGACTTCAAGGAAGTATTTCAACAACCATAGGGACAAACTATAGAATGAGGTGACAATAAGGATGACTATCATTTCCAAAATAGTTTACTCTACAAACTCGGCAAGCTCTGTGTTCCTAAAGGTAAATGATTACAACTTATCATTGAGGCTCACACCCTTAAGGTTGTAGGACATTTTGGTGATGGGAAGACAATTGCCAACTTACACAGGTATGTGTAATCGGCCCACAATGCTAGTTGTAGCACAATATAATAGAGGATGTATACTTGTTGTAATAACAAGCCTAGAAATGAGAAGGGATGGTATAGACCTTGCTTGTACCCACTCGACCTTGGTAAAGTTTTTCCATGGATTTTGTGGGAGTCTTACCAACAACCATGAAGGGACATGACTATTCATTTGTGTTGGAAAGGTCTGAAAAATTTGCATTCTTATGCCTTGTAAAAGACCATCAAGGAACAAGAACAACATAATTTGTTCTTTGAATAGGTCCTGTGCACTCTTGGGATACCAAGGAGCACTTCATCTTGTGACATGGACATCATATTTCGGCTCTAGACTATTAATATTATGGGAGAAGATGGACACTAGGATAAAGAGGTCTACAACATTCCATCCATAGACAAATGGGTAGACATAATTAGTCAACAAGACTCTTTGTGTAACTTTTGAGGGGTTATAATCAAAAGCATCCAAGTACCTAGGATGGTAATATGATCTATACAACACTCTTATAACAAAGCAGCCCACACTTCTGCTTAGTAAGTCACATTTGAAACTTGCTTTGGATATTTTCCACCTTAACCCTTAGATGTTGTACATGGACAATAAGGAGGAGTGAGGGAGGAACTCACAAGAAATGCACATTAAAACATAAAAAATAGTTGGAAGACAGGCAGATCCATTTGTGCACAAGACATTGAATAAGTCACATGAAAAGTACAAGTCTCCAGACATGACCAACACAAAAACATAGAGAACATTTAGAGTGGGAGACAAAGTATGGTTAAAAATGAATAAGGAGAGACTACAATGTCCTGGTAAGAAGATCAAGGATATATAGTATGATCCTTTTGAGGTATTGGTAAAGGTTGGATATAATTCCTACAAACTCAGTCTACCCCCATACATGCACATATACTTAGTAGTGAATGTGCATAATCTCAAACTCTATGAGCCCTCCATGTTGGATCAGGAGGAGGAGCAGGTCCTACCTTCCATAAAACATTTAGCACCATATGCTTAGGTAGAGTTGGTAGAGGACACAAATTTGCATAAGCAGTCCAAAATTACAAGATAGGGGCATCAGGACCTTTGGCAGATTGGGTTGAAAGGACAACTTGAAAGCAAAGCAAATTGGTACTCCAAGGAGAAGGTAGAGGAAAAATTTCCTCACCTCATTTAGTAAATATTTTCGGGACCAAAAGCCTCCCTAAATGGGGAGGTGTGATCCATATTGGATCATTGTATTATTTTTCATCTATCTCGATGCTTTATGGATGAAACAAATGGAGGAATAAACTTGTAGAACCATTTTAGCGACTGGTCCAAATTTGGGTCCAAAAAACTATATAAAATATTCGAGATCCAATTTGAGGCATCAAATGACACTTTTTTGTGGTCCAAACCTTACTTAATTGTTATTGTCTATATTCTACACACCAAGTCCTTTCCAACAGTGCAAGAATCGCCTCAATTGGAGTTTGTATGCGAAAGTTATGCCTCTCGCAAGTTGGCCTATCGTATTGATCATCATGCTACGAGTGGATGCCACGTCAGCCTCCATTTACTTAGACATGTGGGGATAGCCACATAATGGGTTTTCTAATAACATTCTAGAAGGTTCAAAACCTTATCGCAATTGAGGTTTGAGGAAGTCAAAACCCTACCCTAGATGGCTATCGAGCTATGTTAAATACTGGGCCGCTAGGAGGACAAGGGGTTCCATTCTACATTATTGTATTTTATTCCATAGCAGAGCAGAACAACTGGGAGTGGGATATTAGAGAGAATAACATAGGGGGTTAATGTTTTGTAATAGCCTAACAAGCCACAGGTCTCATGTAACTCTGCAGGGAGTGCCTTCTCCTTTGTACTTGCATTATTTCCATACCAGAGAAAAGATAGAAGAGAAACCTCACCTTCTAGTTGGGTTTTCTCCCGTAAGGGTTTCCTAGAGCAAATATTTATGTTATTTTGTGGATGGTATGTGATTATATTTCATTGTTCTCTATTTTCCACATTTTATCCATTTCATGCATAAGAAGAAAATCAATAACTAAATATTTTGGAATCTAAAGGAATTTAACCTAGTGTAGATTTCGGTTTTATTTATCAGATTTGTTGTGACGAACCGTTCCATTGGAATATCCATGACAATTTACAGATTAGGTCATGGGTTAGGTGCATTAGTTATCTCTATGGATTAAATGTGTGGTTTAGGTGCATGTGTTAGATGTGTGGGTGGGTGCATAGCTTATGTTCATCGCTTATGTGTGTGAGTGCATAGGTCAGGTGTCTTGGTTATGTTAAGTGCATCACTCAGGTGTGTGAGTGTGTCACTTATATACATGGGTTATATGTGTGGGTTACTTGGATGGGTTTGATGTGACATGGGTAGGTACATGGGTTGGGTGCATCACTTAGGTGTGTTGCTTATGTGAGTTAGACATGTTGCTTATGTGCATGAGTTAAGTGCATAAGTTAGGTATGCCATTTATGTGTGTGGGTTGGATGTGTTAGGTTAGTGTGTTAATGATTTATTATCTTCCATGAGAGTGTTAACCCATTCTATACCTCATCTTACAATTACAATGGTTTGAACTTTGTGTAATTACCAATCTCCCATGGGATGAATACATGCAACTTATTTTGAGAAAGTGATCACACATACATGGTTATCTTGTCCTTTCAGGTCCTTCATTGTGTGTATATTTTATAATATCATTTATAGTTCTAGATGTTATTCAACATATCTACTCATTTTGATTATGCAATTTCCATATTTGAATGATTTTTTCTTATATATATGAGTTTTGAACCATGAAACCTAATAAGAAAACAAACTCTCATTTTACCTAATAAGAAAACAAACTCTCATTTTGTGAACATGTTTTCAAATGCGAAAATGATAAATTAGCACGAGAAGAAATTGTTTATTGATAATTTATTACAACCTAAAAGATAACTTACCTGTATCCCTCTAACCTATGACCCCTTAACAACCATGAACCAACTTAACACTAACGCTTAACTGGCCCTTGACCTGTAACACCATAACTCCTAATTATCCCCAATTCCCTCACCATTGACCCATTAATAATGTATGACCCTGTCTCTTAACTAGCCACTAATCCACTGACCCTTATCCCCCTAACCCCTTAACTCATAATAGCTAACCCTTATATCCCACTAACTCTTAAAAATGAAGTTTAACCAACATAACCCTTATCCCACTAATTTGTAACTAGACACTAGCTCAATTACCCCTAACCCACTAACCATATTAGGAATATTTTGTTTTCTTCTTAAATAGTATGATTTTTATCACACACTCTATTGGTTTCCAATCATCCTTAATGATGGGAGGCCTCTCACAAGGAACCCCTATTTATCTAGTATTCGATTGTTAAAAAAGGTGATATTATTTTATTTGCAAATAGGGACTTCATCCTCTAGACACAACTCAAGAAAACCTTTTACTTGGATAACTCAGGCATTGCCAAGATCACATGATGTCGACATGCTAAAAAACTACTAACTATGCTAAAATATGGAAAACACCTCAATTTATACTTTCTTTGGATGAGGTCCTATGGGTATGGGTCCATTACCAAACATCCTAAAATGTGGATCCCACTTTTAACTTTTAATGTACAAATTTAAGTTAATGTTGATATTACAATATAACTTATATTTTACTTTCATTAAATTTAAGAATATAATATTAGAAGTCAAATGCAAATAAGAAGTAAACAACCAAGAGTTCTAATAAAAAGTTACAAGATTCATCATGATAAAAGTCATGGTTACTTTACCACTTTTTAATTGTAGCAGTATGATTATTGGTAAGTCTCTTGTCTAGTAACTAATAGGTGAGAGGTTCAAGTTTGTAATAAGCATATGGGTGCAAGATAGGTACATGAAGGATGTGATGGGACGTGAATTAGAGAGAATGTGACACATGGATTTTTTTTCATCCCTTTTATGTTCTTTTTGTGTTGCTTGCATCATTTTTGTCATCAATTTTACGTCATCTTTTCATCTTATTTGTGTTCTCTTTGCGTCTTCATTGCATCACAATAAAGAAGAAAAGGAGACATAAACTTTGTGTTGTTTGCATCATTTTTGGCATCAATTTTACGTCATATTTTCATCTTATTTGTGTTCTCTTTGTGTCTTCATTGCATCACAATAAAGAATCAAAGGAGACAAAAAAGACAGTGCAAATTAGAAGTAAAACTATAAAAATAAAGATGCACAATCAATGCATATGAATAATAAACAATACTTGATCGATATCTTGTTTAAAAGGATTCCATTTGTTTTTGTGCCTAAAAAATTAGAGAAAAATAAAAAGTAAAAAACAAAAAATTCTAGGCCATAAAAAAATGACACTCCAAACTAGTAGTGCAATAGTGCTTTGACCTTTTGTTATGAATGTTAACTGATAAGGAATTGATGATCCAATGAGGTCTGATTAAGGTATACTTATTTCCTAGTTGGATTGGATCCAAAAAATTGGATATACCCTTAGAGAGGCATCTTATTCTTGTGTAGCTACAAATACTTGCTCTAGATGAAGTGAATTCCTTTATCTCATTGTTATAGCCTTAATTTCCACCCTGCAGGCCAAAAGGGAATCCATGAAGAGGATAGAAGCCCAAATATACATTTTGCCTAAGGTTTAGCCCCCTTTTGGAGATAATCGTTGGAGGTTACCTTAGTTCCTTGAGGTTACATTACACGTGGTTGAGCTTTTAATAATGTCATAGTGTATTTTTCCAGTTTTGCCGTTACATTGCCTTAGGTTCGATCCCGTCAGGTTGCGACTTTAGCCATTCCATTTGCACATTTTATCTTGTACAGTAGTGCCTACCCTTCATGGGCGCCTTATTTAGCACTTGGATTTCCATTTGGTGCCCATGTTGTGATTACCTTGTAGGCCCATGAGCCCTCTTTTGGCCCCATCATGATTTGAAAATTGGGCTTCATTTTCCTCTCTTTGTTTATATTTTGGCCATATCCCATGGGGGTTCCCAATTTTTTTTATTGTTGCTTAATGGTTTCCTATGCATTTGTTGCTTGCATCATTCTTCCCGTCGTTGCATTATTGTTTTCCCATATCCCGCTTACTGCTATGCAATAGCCTTGACCATCCTCCTCTTGCATTATTTGGCTTCCATTTTGCATCCACCTACCCAGGGAGAGAACAACTGCTAAGAGTGAATCTCACTTGATTGTACCATTTGCATTCATCTTTCTTAGGTTAGTTCCATGCACTTGGAACATAGGAGCATGTTGTTAAGCCACTCGTTCTCTCCCACCAAGTATACTTTTATCTCTTTTTTCAGACTCATAAAAGGACACGAAAAAGACACTATTGAGTACACTTTTACCTCTTTTGCAGACTTGTAAAAGGACATGAAAAAGATACTCTTGAGTATGCTTTTAACTCTTTTTCAGGATCGTTAAAACTGAACGAAAAAGACACTACCAAGCATACTTGCACCATTATTTCATGCCTGTTAAACCATGAAGGAGACAAAAAATACAAAAAAAAAAGAGTGGGGGGTTTTCACCATTGTCTATTCTCAAAATGGAAATGTCATTCGAGTCACCCTTGAACATGGCACCTGTTTGAGTTCTCATCATACAATGGGGTTTTAGCTTGCCTAGGAGTTGTCCCAGTAATATGAATTAGAGATGTTCCTCTGACTAGTTACTCTTCCAGTCATTATGGAGAGTGCTTCGATGCATCCTGCGTTGTTGCACTATATTCGTCTAGCTCTTGTGTCTCGCTTCCAAGTCACCATTGTGTCATGCTATATGTTCAAGGGAATTTTAATCCTAAGTCGACCATCTGTTGTTTTGTTGACTCTCTGAGTTGGCAATCCTTGTGTCAGTTGTACTTAGTGATACTCTCTCTTCACATCATCTCTTGGTGTATGTTTCGTGTCGATTAATGGGGGATACATCAGGGCCCTCCTTCGACGGATCTTCTTCCTATCGACTTCAACACATTATCTAGGATAAGGATATAGAAAGCAACTAGTACCTTGGAGCTTACAGCCCTTAGTGGCATGCCTCCTCGTGATCGACATGGGTTTACATCATTAACTCATGATCGATTGATTCTACGAGTGTTTGACATCAAAACCTCTATTCACACTCACTAGATTGTACTAGGTACCTTGGGGTCCATTATCATCATCAGTGGGTCCCCTTGCGTCTGTTAGTGGTATACATCAATGACCTGTTATCAAACGATTTCTACCATGCTCGACATCAACTCATCTATTCACATGTTGTGGATTCGTACGATCGGGGTTTGGGAAAAAGATGTTAATGATGGGAATCCTCTCACAAAGAACCCCTATTTATCTAGTATTTGATTGTTAAAAAATATGATATTATTTTATCTCCAAATAGGGACTTCGTCCTCTAGACACAACTCAAGAAAACCTTTTGCTTGGATAACTTAGGCATTGCTAAGTTTCACATGATGTTGACATGCTAAAATATGGAAAACACCTCAATTTCTACTTTCTTTGGATGAGGTCCTATGGGTATGGGTCCATTACCAAACATCCTAAAACGTGGATCCAAGTTTTAACTTTTAATCTACAAATTTAAGTTAATGTTGATATTTCACTATAGCTTATATTTTACTTTCATTAAATTTAAGAATATAATATTAGAAGTGAAATGCAAATAAAAAGTAAACGAGCAAGAGTTCTAATAAATAGTTATGAGCTTCATCATGAAAAAATTCATCATTACCATGCCACTTATTAATTGTACCAGTACGATTATTGGTAAGTTTCTATGCTAGTAACTAATAGGTTGGAGGTTCAAGTTTGTAATAAGCATAGGGATGCAAGATAGGTACATGAAGGATGTGATGGGATACAAACTAGAGAGAATGTGACACATGGATTTTTTTTCATCCCTTTTATGTCCTTTTTGTGTTGTTTGCATCATTTATGACATCAATTTTGCGTCATCTTTGCATCTTATTTGTGTTCTCTTTGCGTCTTCATTGCATCACAATAAAGAAGCAAAGAAGACACAAAAGAAGGTGCAAATTAGAAGTAAAAATTATTAAAATAAAGATGCACAATCGATGCATATGAATAATAAACAATACTTGACTGATATCTTTTTTAAAAGGATGTCAATTTTTTTTGTGCCTAAAAAATTAGAGAAAAATAAAAAGCAAAAAAATAAATTCTAGGCCATAAAAAAATGACACCCCAAACTAGTAGTGCAATAGTGCTTGGACCTTTTGTTATGAATGTTAACTACTAAGGAATTCAT